>PVKH010005237.1:0-22375 GCA_004027955.1 Chaetophractus vellerosus
AATGACCTTCAAGTTCCAAGGTTCTGTCTGCAGCTTGATGCAGGAGAAAGCAGTAGAAAGTCCCCCAGGCACAGAGAAGCCGGATTGTTCACAGCCGTATCCCTGGCCCCTGATGTTGCCTCACACAGAGCAGGGCTGAATTAAAGCTTGTTGCCTGAAGGGTGGCTATTGAATGATCTAAAGCCATTTCTTAGAGAGTCAAAATCATTCTCAGTACTTACACCATTTGAACTATATAAATTTGGATATCTCTTTCTATATATTGAACTTTCCCTCCTGTCTTTTTCATTTTAGAAAACCTTATAGGGTCATTCAATTACTCACATTACTTTTCTTGAACCGTAGCTGGATAGAATCTAAAGAATTCGGAGGCTACACTGAAGTTCTAAAAGAACTCAGTACGCCTACGTGTTTCACTACCTTTGTTTAGCAGAGTGATTCCCAAAGCTTCCATGACACGCTTTGTTGCCCATCTCGCTTTTCCCTGCCCCTTTTTTCTCCTACCCCAATTTAGGAATCTAAGTTGCAGATTCCTACAGTTTGGAACTCAGCGCCAGCCACCTCTGTAGTTATATTTTCCTCCCAGGTAAGCTTCTCCCTCCACCGCGCAGTTTCTGGACCCCAGCTGGAGAGCGCGGGCGGGCAGCATCACTGGGTGGCTGGACAAGCCAGGCTTAAGGGGTCTAAACAGAAAGCCACTTTATTTGGTCGCCCACTGTTCGTTTAAAATTTATCCAGTGGAGGAAATTCTTCCCCTGTCTGTGGATGAAAGCTCAAGTTTTCTGGTCAGTCTTAGATTTAAAAAAAAAAAAAAAAAGTCAATCACGTTATCATCAAACGCAATGTAAATCAGTAATTGAAAAATTCAAGTCTTACAATATCCAGCTCTCTGAATTGATTTAGAGGTAAACCTTCTCCCTGGACCAGGTGCAGGAAAGCAGGGGAAGGTGGACGCCAAATCCCAAATGCCTCCTCATGACTTTCTAGGCTGGCATGGCCAAACTTTGCTTGTTCTTTGGACCCTCTCCTTCCGCTGTCCCACCATGATGGGCTTTCTGTTCCTCTTAAGTCACGGCCTGTGCCCTAGCTGTCCCCTCTGGCTGGGTCACTCTTCCCCTGAACTCGGGGGACCTGGCTCTTTCTCATAACACATCCATAATGTTAAACGATATCAAATGTCAGTGTCCAATCAAATGTCACCTTCTCGTGGAGCCCCTCCATCACCACGCTGGTGAAGACCCCTGCCCTCTCCCCTCTTGCAGGCACCCTCTCTCATTACAGCCGTGTTTGCATCACAGAGCTTATCTGAAATTCTACTGCTTGGTTATGGTTGTCTCTGCCCATAGAGCAGATACATGGAACCTCGATAAATATTTGTTGAACAAATGAACTTTGTTTTACTGATGAATTAAGTAAATTCACATCGACCAAGTTGTCTAAGGGAACAAAGACTCTGACTCCTGTATTCTTTCAGTCCAGCACACTTACCCAAAGCTTCCTTATACCTTGTAGCCATTTAAATCAGAATAGGTAAGCTCTGCCCCCACCTCCTCCTCCTCCTCTTAGAGCCTCTTAACCCCAGTAGAATGGAGCGTTCTCAAAACCCTGCTCTCCAGAAATACATGCACAATTCATTAGCAAGATCAATGGCCAAGAAACCCAGATTTTCCTTTGAAAAGTAGAATTAATATGCACTAACTAGGTACTTGTGTTACTATAAATTGGCCAAGAGGCCTATTTGAATATTTGAAACCGAGAACCATAGTTTCCATTTTCCAGGGAAAAAGAGGTTATGCATTAGGCATTCGTTTTGTGTATTTTATCTATCTACCTATCTATCTTTCTATCTTTCTATCAATTTTCTAAACATTTGAGAGTAGGTTGTATATGTCAAGCTCCTTGAACATGTGATACTTTCATGTACGTTTCCTAAGAACAAGGACATTCACTAACATAATGACCTTAAATGCAGTTATCAAGCTCAACAGCTTTGTCATTGATATAAAGCTTTCATCCTATAATCCAATTTTTTTCGTGTGTCCCAATAATGACAGAGCAGTGGTTTCTGATCCTGTCAGTTTCAATGATCCCTTTTCATCCTGAAATCAAATTCCTAAATAATGAAACCCCAACACAGTCATAGTTTCAAAGGATATATAAAGGGCCAATAAAAGGAAAGTAATTATTTATATATTTTAAAATATAAATGTCCTGACATGACTTTAACAGAAGTCATAACAAGAAATGCTCGCAGATGTTTGCACCTATATGTAGAATTAGTGTGGCTATATCAGCCACAACTGTGTTATATACATTTTTTTATATATGTTTTATTTTTTAAAAGATACTTAGATTACATAAATGTTAACAACTGTGTTATATTAATGACCCAAGTTCCTCCAGTGAGGATATCATTTTCTGAAATAGGAAATAAGTTTTTGGTGAAATTCTAAAGAAAAGAGTTTCTTGCATTCCTAAAAAATTCAGTGTATATTTAAAATGTGGGAGAAAAATACTTTGTGTTTACAGGTAAAACAAGGGGTTTCAACCACATATATGTCCAGGAGGACATTTGAAAGCCTTATAAGATGTGGGACTGAACCGTCCCATACATTTTAAAGTATTTGGCATCCCTGGCCCCATTCAAAAATGCCAGTATAGTGACAACTTAAAAAAAAAACAAAACATTTCCACAAACATACATAGTTCCCCCTAAGGGGCAGATGTGCCCCTGAGAATCATTGACCTACGGAGTAAATTAGTTCTCAAATAGGAGGCACTAAATTTACAGGTGGAAAAGAGAAAGTACACTACCCTCTGGTGGAGATAGTCAGCATTGCATTCTATTGGATTAGCTCACTTGAAAAAAATTCCATTCAAAGTAGGCCAACTTGAGTAATGAGATACATTTGGATCTTTTCTTTGAGGAAAGGGGAAAAAGGAAAACTCACACAGGCAGTTCATTTGGCAAGTGATTTATTCCAAGTAACTGCTGAATCAGCACATTCTCCAAGTAGGAAGACAGTGAAATTTAGAACCAGGTGTGTTCCTGTAAATATTAAATAGAAATTAAAATTGGCAAACTTCTCATGAAGACTGCTTTTTAGAGATATTAACTGTCACATTATTTTAAAAATCAAGCATTCAATTTATCCTTTTAAAAAAAGAATATCATGGGCCAATTTTAACTCTCCTTTATCATTTGCAAATGACAAGAGCCCTAATTTAAGCCTCAGCTAATAGTTAATTCCTTCTGAAATTGGTTTTTGTCCAGATGTATCATATGTAAATATTAAGCAAATTATTGATCTTTGGGTATGACTTAATAATATGAATTTGGAATAACTTTATTGTTTATCAGCTAACATACCAGCCGACATCAGTCAATACGGATGGCCCTATATTGGGGATATTGGGCTTCAAGTTTCTGCCTTGGTTAGGGAAACTAACCAGTAATGGTTGGGACACTACAGTGAATAAAATAGATGAAAAGTATAGTGCTTCATTTTAAGTAGATTATGTAGGGATAAGCAGGTGATATGGATGGGTGGGGGGTTGCAGGAGAAAGAGAAGCCTGAGGGGTGCAGGGGAGAGGCGGTGAGCTGCGATTTCACATCAGATGTTGAGAGCAGGCCTCCACTGAGAAGGAGGGGAGGGAGTGAGCCATGCACTTATGCCAGGGGAGGAGACTTCCAAGCCATTACAAAGGTGGACATGAGCCTGGCACACTGAAGGAACAGCGGGGAGGCCAGGGCGCCCCAGTGGAGAGCACCGGGAAGAGTGTCAGCAGGCAGGGCCTGTTGGGCAAGGGAAGGGGCAGGCCACCAGATCACGGCGGGCTGTGGAGGCCATTTCAGGATTGGGCCTTTACTCTCAGTGAAATGGGAGCTGTTGGCGAAACATGAACTGACATCGTTTGTCCTCAGAATAGATCAGAGCTGGGCAGAGGTGGGAGGAGCAGGCAAGAGCCATCACCTAGCAGAGAGACAGTGGGTGGTAGTGAGGGTGATGCATTCGGGGTATGTTTTGAAGGAGACACCAAGGGGATTTCCTGTTGGATTTGGAGGTGGGGAGGGGTTGGGATGAGCTGATGGTTTTCGGCCTGAGCGATGGGAAAGATGGAATTGCCCTCAACAGGTTTGGAGGGGACCATGTGTTTGCTGTGAGAGTCACTTAGACATTCAAGCAGAGATGTCAAGTGGAGAGCAGGAATTCAGGAGAGGTCAGGGCTGGGGATATAAACTGGGGAGTCATTGGCATCTGGATGGGGTTGAAAACTGGGCTGGGAGGCTGGGGAGAGGGGAGAGAACTTGGAACCGAGCCCCGAGGCGTCCTGCCTAAAGAGGTCAGGGAGAGGAGGAGCGCTGAGGAAGACAGGGACAAGGAGGGAAAGCAGCAGACGGAGGCTCCTGGAAGCCAAGGGAAGCAAGTGTGGCAGGGAGGGAGTGAGCAGCTCCGCTGGGGTCCACACAGGGAGGGCTGTGTGGAGGCTCTTGACAGGTAGGTGGTCCCACCAGGCCTGGAATTGTTAACAGTGCCCCTTTCACCCTCAAATGTCCCAGTCTGGACAATAAGTTGTATGGTGCCCCTACTGGTAAGTGACATATGATGAGGACTACAAATTAAGAGTTTAGTAACGTGGAGGTCATTGGTAGCCCTGACAGGAACAGTTTCAGTGGAGGGTTGGGGATAAAATGTTGATCAGAATAAGCCCAAGAGGAAAATGGGAGGAGAGGAGTCAGAGACAACAAGTATAGACAACTCCGGTGGTTTGCTACACAGGGGAGCAAGAAATGGGAGGATTAGCTGGTAAGAGAAATGGATGGAGACAAGATTTTGTTTTAAGATAAGAGAAATAACAGTATGCTTTTATGCTGATAAAAGTGACCCAACGAAGAAAGAAAAATGAATAACCATTCTATTTATTTTACATTTAAAAGTTTTCCTTTGTGTGCTGACATCGCGTCCAGGGCTGTGCAAATTGCAGTGGGAATCCTGCTGCCTAAATCCCCCTCTCCTCCATTCCCTCTGCCTCCACTTCTAATCACCTTCATCTGCTCTCACCTGGGCGGCCCACAGGGTCCTGCCTCCCTGCTGTACTGTCGCCAGAGTCACATTTCCAGACTCAGACCCGATCCGTTGCTCCTGTGAACAGTCATCCCAGGCTCCCTGGGACTCTTCAGGTGAAGCCCAAGAGCCTTGCCGCGGCTTCCCGGGCCCTGCGTGATCGATCCCGGCCTTGCTACCCCTCACGGGCTACCTCGCCTGCGCTCCAGCCACAGCCCCTTCCTTTGGTTCTTTGAGTGTGCAGAGCTACCTTCTACCTCAGGGCCTGCCCACATGCTCTTCCTGGATGTAGACAGCTCCTCCTGTCTCCTGGCTCCCCGCCTTACACCCTGCAGCTGAAAGGGCTTTGAGGATGCCTTCCCTGACCTCCTGGCTGCTTGGCTTCCCTTTGCTTTACACTGCCTGCACCCTGTGCTCTTTCTTCCTTGAACTATCACAGATTCCTGCTGGGTCCTAAGAGCCTGGAGAGCAGGGACCTAACTCACAGCCTGCACGGGACAGAGGCTCCATAAATGTTGTTGAATGATACAAAGAGCTTACAAGCAAGCAAGGGAGATAGAGAAGGCCCATATAAAACCTTTCGCAACCCAAGAGATACCCCGGGACAGTATATGGTTCTAACCTTATTAGTGGGACCAGCAACAAGGTTCTGAGAATTCTGGAGAGAGGACAGGGGAGGGACAGATGGCTGAGAGTGCAGTCAGGGAGGGCTGCATGGAAGAGGGGCAGCACCGTGAGACTTGAAGGAGGGAGAGGTTTCTGGAAGTTAGAGTAGAGAGAGCACATTCCAGAGCAAAGATGGAAATGTAGAGGCATCCCAGCTGGTCTTAGGGATGGGGCATCTTCACAGAGCCTCCCACCGGCTTTGCCAGCTACTTGCCTAATCTATCAGAGTCATATATATATATATTTTTTTCTCTTAAAGGGCACATAATTCAATATTATGCACTTGCTCTGTGCTCGTCTTCCTCCTCTCTACATCTCCCCACCCCGCCTTCCCTTGCATGCACTGGCCTCCTTGCTGCAGTTTCTGTCTCTCCGGGACAGGCCTTACATAAGAACGAGGCACCTCGTAGCAGGCAAGTCCTCGCCGTTTGTGGGAATTCTGGGTGTCACATCAGCAGGGGCTGACAGCACGCTGCACCCGGGAGTGCTAACGCTGGTGAGCTCCCAGGTGTGCCCCCAGCCATCAGTGCAGAGACAGTGACCCTTGCTGTCCTTTAGAACTCTGGTCCCCAGGGCACAGCGCCCCCCTTCCGACATGCATGCAGTTACAGACCCTCTCCAAAGGCAGCTGCTTCTAAGCTGGCGTCGAGGACGGTGCTCTAAGCACACAATTGTTGAGGCCCCGTGGAGAGAGCAGTGGACAGTCAGCCTCAGAGTCCCCACGGCCATCGCCGAGGCCTTGGGCCTCTCCTCCCCTCGCCCTCTGAAGCCTGGGCATTGGGTTTTCCCCTTGACCATGAAAATATTATTGTTTACTTGGTCTTACCTGTGCAGAAGTGCTGGCCTGAGGCACCCTGATCCTACAGTTAGTTCCACCGTCATCTTCCTGCCCTTTCCTCTGTCACCCTGGGCTGGGCTAAAATGTACAAAATACAGGTAGCTGTGCTGGGAAATGTTAGTGCCCGTCTGCTCCTTTCACCGTGTCATGTCCTGCCGCCGCCCCCACCTCCAACACGCACACACACACAGTCCTCACCTTTTGGGGTTCATCATTCAGGCGGAGCTAGAAGTTTCCAGATTATTAAAGGGGAAGTAAGTTTGGGTCTACTTCCTTTGTCATCTGAGTCACCTACTTAAGTGACTACAATGTCAGTTTTACCTGCTGTAACTATAGTAAGATTCCTTGGGAAATTTTTGGTCATAATTTTTGTTCATGTGGTGCCTTCCATCTCTCCAACAAGAGCATCTCTCCGACGGGGAAAAAGTCCAAATCGAGGTCCCGGTTCTCACACTGCTCTTTTAAGCAGCCGCATTCCTCGTTCGCATCAGCAAATCATCTTTGCTTAAAGAGCGGCATTGCTGTACTCACTTGTGGCCCAGCTCTCCTTCCAAGCTATGGTGGCCAAATTGCCCAACACACCCCTTCTTTCAGCAGAAGTTCAAACGTAGCGTGCAGAGAGAGCATCCGCTCCCACACAAATGCGTAAACGGCACGAAGGCGAGTTCCTGCGGGATGCCCCAGCCTTGCCCTGCTGGGGAGGAGGCGGTGAGTCGCTCACGTGGGCACTGGCTGTCCCCAACTTCAGTCCTCTCGCGGCCCCCGGGGAATGCCGAGGACAGGGTGGCAAAAGCAGGTCAGAAGCGCAGGGACTCACTGGGCCTTCCAGGCTATGCGCAGCCCTCAGAACGGGTTCCGTTCAGCTCAACGGTCTTCAAACGTTTTTGCCTGCCTTCTTTTTTTTTTAAAGATTTATTTTTTTTTATGTATCCCCTGGGAATCAAACCCGGGGCCTCCCATATGGTAAACGGGAGCCCAACCACTTGAGCCACAGCCGCTTCCCCTGCCTACTTCTTAAATATAGTCTGAAGGGGAAAAAAACCTCTTTGCATATTTCTAAGTTTGTACCTGAAGTGGTTTTATAAAAGAAGGTACCTCACCTATTGTTTAGTATTTACCTGCTTTCAGTGATTTCTCTTCAAAACCCTGGGGCTACAGGCTTGGTTCGCTTTGGCCTCCATGTACAAATAGGCAAAGACAGTGCATGTGCCAATGCAGCCTGGGGTTCCCAGCGGCTACCTGACGGCGTTGTTTCTTTCAGATGTGCTCATAGGAATCCCATGGCGTCCACCTTGCTTCTGAGTTCTACTTCCAGGAAAGAAGAGGGAGGGAGGGTACAGAGACTAAACATAGCTTTATGTCAGGAAACAAGCTGTGGCCTCTCTCTTACCTCCTCATCATCTCTTCTCTTTGGTCCCATGGGAGAGTCCCTCAAGAGCAATGGATTCCTGAAGTGCCCCTTTACTTGAGGTCCTGAGGCTTTCACACCGGGAAATGGCCACAGTACCGGTCGGGATGGGTGGAAGAAAAGTGTCTGTGAAAGGGGAGGTGGGAGAGAAGCTTGTTCTCCTGCCCTTCGGTCTTCGGAAGGAGGCTCAAGGAAGCTGGGTTGTGGGAATGAATCGGGAACCGTGGCCCTGAAATTCGCCATGGCCGTGTAAGCCCTGGGAAGTCTTGGTGTACTTCACGGGTTTTTCATGCCCCAGCTTGAAACCCACTGTCTTTCAAAGTCCATTGTGGCTTCTGAAAAGTCAAAGAGATATTTTACCAAGACAGGGAGATGCTGCAAAAGTCACAGCTACACCAGAAAGTAGCCACACCTGGGACCAAGGACGGATGCCTTTGGCCCCCTCCCCCGGGGGGTGGTCCTCACTGCTGCGGGGGAAAATCTGGTGTGTGCATTTTGTCACCGACTTCACTAAATGGCATCAGTGGGTCTGAGCTACAGTAATTGTCTCTGTTTCCAAACCTGTTGTGCTTCCTACTACTGGTGAATTTAAATTTTCTCCCTCTTGGAAACATATCATGTTGGTTTTTTTCACTTGCCCACTCAGGAACCATCAGCTGACCCGTTTACTTTGTCAGTTTTCTTGTAAGAAATTCTGTTTTCTGTTTCTTTGAACAGTTTGAATTTAGTTGTGATGCACAATAAGCGTGGAGGGTAAATGTGAAGTCTGGATAGTAAGATAATCTTCAAATGAGAAATATTCTGAGTAGCTTTACGTTGCTTTTAGTTTATTTATTTTTGTCGTATCACTTTATATTTACACTCCATACTCACCAAGCAACTCCCCTCCACCCCCGATAGTTTCTAGTCTCCGAAAATTTGATCACTGTAGACATCTCATATGAGCGGCATCATACGTTATTTGTCTTACGAGCCTTGCGTATTTCACGGAGCGTAATGTCTTCAAGGTTCATCCATGTTGCAGCATGTCTCAGAACTTCATCCTTCTTATGGCTGGTGAATTTATTTCTTCAAATATTCCTTCAGCCCCTTTTCCCTTTTCTTCTTCTGGGATACCCATGACACATATGTTGCATGTCTCTTACCATCATTTAGTTCCCTGAGACCCTGTTGAATTTTTTCCATTCTTTTCTTCATCTGTTGTTTAAAAAAAAAAAAAAAAAAGATTTATTTACTTATTTATTCCCACCCCTCCTCGCTGTTTTGCGCTCGCTGTCTGCTCTGTGTGTTCTTCTGTGTCTGCTTGCCTTCTCTTTATGCAGTACTGGGAACCGATCCTGGGGCCTTCCAGAGTGGAAAGAGGCTGCTCAATCTCTTGCACCACCTCAGCTCCCTGGTCTGCTGCATCTAATGTCTCTCTTCCGTGTCTCTTTTTGTTGCATCATCTTGCTGCACCAACTCTCCATGTGGGCCAGCTCTCCACTCTGGCCAGCTCGCCGTGCAGCCAGCTTGCTTTTCACCAGGAGGTCCCGGGAATTGAACCCTGGACCTCCTATATGGTAGATGGAGCCCAGTCGCTTGAGCCACATCAGCTTTTCCATCTGTTCTTTTGTATATTTGCTTTTGGAGGCCATGTCTTCAACTTCACCTATCTTTTCTTCTCCCTCCTCAAATCTGCTGTTACATGCCTCCAGTGTATTTTTTATTTCATTAATTGTGCTTTTCATTTCATAAGAGCTGCTATTTTTCTATGTATGCTTTCAAATTCTTCTTTGTACTCACCCAGTGTCTTCTTAATATCCTCAATCTCTTTAGCCATCTCATTGAATTTATTAACATCTGGGATTAGTTGTCTCAATTCCTTTATGTCATCTGGAGGCTTATCTTGTTCCTTTGGCTGGGCCATATCTTCCTGTTTCTTGGTATGGATTGTAATTTTTTGTTGGTGTCTTGGCATCTGTCTTATTTGATGTATTTATTCTGTGTGCATTTTCTCTCTTTAGTTAAGGACTTTCTTGCCCTTTTTCCCTTGGTTGTGTAATAGGAGCCAAAGATGTAGTTTGTACTGTAAGCTGTGGAGACTAGAGCTGCCCACATTGCCCCAGGAACCGATGAAGCTTCTCTCACCTTTCTCCTCTGCCAGGGGTATGGACAGAGATACAACCATATGTAATAATCCAAGTCATGCAGGCCAAGGCCGTCTGTAATTGCCTGGAGAGACTGATGAAGCTTCACGCCCCTTCCTCCCTGCCTGGGGTGCAGATGGAGCTGTAGGTGTGGGCAACAATCTATGCCATGTGGGTCCAAACTGACCACATTTGCCCAGGTAGACTGCCGTAGCACCACCACCTCCTCCTTCCCCAGCCTGCCTGAGATACTGAGAGAGTACTGTCCTTTCTGCCCTTTAGGGGGTGTGGATGGTGCCCAACAGTCTAGTCCCTGCAGGCTGAAAGTGCTTGCCATTGTCCACAAAGTCTGAGGAAACACAGCTCCCCTCCTATCCCACTTGGGGGTGGGGATGGAGCTACAGGTGTCTGACTATTTAGTCTGTGTGGGCCAAAAGTACCTGAAGTTACCCAGAGAGGCTGGGGAAACACCGCCCACCAGGTGTCTTATCAGGGGTGGGGGTGGAGTCACAGGCACCCAACAGTCGAGTTTGTGCAGGCCAGACGTGCCTGCAATTGCCCTGAGAGTCTGAGGAAACTCCAGCCCCCTCCTTTCCTATGGGGGGGAGGGTGGGGGTGGAGATGGAATCCAAGGCGCTCAGCAAACCAGTTTGTGCAGACTGAAAGTGCATGCAGTTGCCCAGAAAGGCCAAAGAAACACAGCTCCTCTCCTATCCTATTGGGGGGCGGGGATGGAGCCCCAGGGGCCCCACTATTCAGTCTGTGCCAGACAAAAGCATCTGCAGTTACCCAGAGAGGCTGGTGCAGGTCCCGCCAGCTTCCTCCCTGCCGGAGGTGGGGCTGGAGTCTAGACTAGGGCTGCAGTATGATCTGCATGGAAAGTAACCGGTCCCTAGCATCTCTGTGACTTTCAATCAGCCCCGCTTCCCCTCATGCTGGGGATGGGGTTAAAATGGCAGCTACCGGCCTCTCCAACTTGGACAGTTTCAAACTTTAGCTGTTCTTAGGATTATACTTTATCCCGCTGAATTTACTAATCAGTAACTGAAGTTGGTGGCCAACCGTCTCTTCCTCCACTGTTTTTGGGAAATGGAGCTTTCGGTTCCAGCCATGGAATAGCTCCCGAAGGTGTTGTGCCGCCAGTGGAGGCTGGGCCCTGGCCTCCGCGGCATGGAGGGCTGTACTCACAAATCTTGTCTGCAGATGGGCAGTCTCCTTCCATACTGTCAAGGATGTTGCAGGATGCTCTTCTGGTCTCCTGGACACCCCCAAACATGAGCTTTAGATAGCTCTGGGTGATTACTAACCGCCCTGTAGCAGGACCTGACTCCAGAAGCTCCTTACTCTGCCACCACCTTGCCCCTCCCCCCAGTATATTTTTATAATTTAAACTTATTGTCATAATTGAGATAGCTATAGTATAAAAACCAGATTTCTGGCTTTTCTTTGAAAAATAGCTTTCGCAGCCTTGGGCAGGTGGGGACAATCTAAACAATCATTCTAAAGAGTGATGGTCTTAGGCAGAGCTGGCCAGCCTCTCCCCAAGGCTCCCTACTGCCTTGCACCTGGGGCTCTGCTCTTTACGCTGCCCCCTAGGGCTTTGAGACTGTGACTCAAGATAATATCAAGAGGATCACCTTCCTCCACAGCACCTTTCTCTTTCTTCGGCCCAATTAATACGCAATTCACAACACAGCACCGGAGCTCTTAGAGGTAATTGAAGCTGATTAATGGCTTTGACATTCCCTGGGCCAGCTTCAGATCACCTGGCCGCTTGGGAGACAGCTGATTCCATCTCCCGGTTGGCTTTCTGTGCTCAGAGTAG
Organism: Chaetophractus vellerosus; assembly: GCA_004027955.1. Lineage (NCBI taxonomy): Eukaryota > Metazoa > Chordata > Mammalia > Cingulata > Chlamyphoridae > Chaetophractus > Chaetophractus vellerosus. The sequence goes on from PVKH010005237.1 coordinate 11,931, forward strand.
CATTCACCCCCGATAAGAGGGCAACACACACACACGAGATGATATGGACTAGATGAAAGACAAGGTGGGATGCAGGTATGGAATGGAACAGGAATGTAAATGTTATTCTTCCAATCAAGAATTCACCCCCTGAACCAATCTGATCAATTTTCCCCTTTGTGGGCTACCAGGGCTGTTTATTTCTGAGATGCATATGCCCTATCATGCTCTCATAAGCTTGAGAGCGACCTGACCTTCAAACCTTACTTCTTGCTGCTGTTATGATTTCTATTTGGATTTTCAGTTGACTATTGAGTAGAACATATGTGTTAATTCATGTGTAAATTTAAAGATGAACATTTTTCACTTCACCTCCTGCTTCCTTTTGCAAAAGTTGCCATAGTTTAGAGTTTGGTCAATAGCCTTCCAAATTCTATTCTACCTACATGCACTTGCTTCCCCTGAAATGGGACAGCACAGTCCATGTTATTTTACAACTTCTTTTTTCAACAAAATTCTCCCAAGTCAGCAGCTTTTTCTTCATTCTTTTCAATGGCTGCCTAATAGCCTACAGTATAGATGGACCACACATACGGGGCCTGTGCCCTCTTCATGGCCGTGCAGTTTGGCCTCCCGTTGTTCACTGTTACGCCTGAAGTGCCTTGTGCTTGGTTTAGCTGAGTTTTATGTTCTGTGGTTAAGATCATGCCTCCTGGAGGTAATGCCATTCAGAATAGTTCTAAAATACTCTTGCCAGATGTTCCTGCCCTCTCAAAGCCCTGTGTAATTAGCAATTAAAGGGGCCACTCTTGTCATTTGCTCTCCACTGGCTTTTTATAAGACTTTTAACCACAATTGTCCCTTGTCGTCTGAAGCTCTGAAAAGAAGCTCAATGATCCACCTGCCCAGCTTTACCCAAGAAGTCAGGGGTAGAGCTGCAGATGGAATTGGATATCTGTATATAAGCAAGGCAACTTTACTCTTCCATATGAAGTCATTTTTAAAATTGTGATTTATATTTCAACTCTTTAAATCAGCATTTTATTCATGGACTCCAGTGTTCATAGTACAAGGAACGCTCTTAAGAATCTAAAGGTCCTTGTACCTCCTCCTCCTGGAACTACCACTGTTGTGATTGCCTATAAATAAGGTGTTGTCTCTGTACCTCCCCAAATAATGTTTTCCTGGCTGACCACTTACTGTGCATTCTTCTGCCTTTGTTGTCATAATTGTTATTCTTCGTAACTCCTGCCCAATACGATAGCCACTGACCATGTGTCTATTTAAATTAATTAAAATTAAATAAAATGTAAAATTAAATCCCTCAGTCACACTAGCCATATTTCAATTCATATATGGCCAGGGGTTATCATATTGGACAGTGTCAATTGGGAGCAACTCCATCATCACAGAAAGTTCTGTTGGGCAGCGCTCATCTATAATACGGCTGGAATCAATTACCAGCCCAGTCGTGCATTTCATTTGAGGAGAAGGCCAAGAGATTTTATCCTGTTCCCTAGTACAAAAGGAGAAACAATTGCCATTACCTTACTTGACAATAATGAACTTTTACTGTAAGGGAGAAAAAATGGAGGTGTAGGCATGGGGCTGTGGGGAAGCCTTTTGCCTCTAGGCTCCTTCCTTGCCACCTTCCCAGCACCCAGGTTGCACCCCAAGTTAGCGTGGCCCACTCGCAGGGGGCTGGTGGTAGGCAGAGCGAGGAGACAAAGGGCGCCCAGAGCTGCTGGGAGTTTGTGGTTTCCACTCCTGGGCATGGTGATCGGGTGGCAGCCCTGTAGGAAGGGGCCAGGTGAGTTCCCAGGCTCGCCACATGTGTGCTAGCTGATCGTCAACGATAAAAGGCAGAACTCCGCTTGGGAGGGCAGGTGCCGGGACAGAGGCAAAGACAGCAGGAAAAGGAAGCGACGGCTGCTTTGAAGGCCAGATGAAACTGATGGCAGGTAACAATAGGATTCTAGAATCCAATCCTGGGGAGCACACGAGCACTGTGCCTTCTGATGAGTTTGAGTTCGCGTTTCTGTTTTTCCCACCCTTAGGAGGAACAGTTCATTTTCTGATTTTAGGAACTAACTCGATGGTGTCTTTCTTTTTTTAAAGGAAGCTATGTTTGTGAGCTAGATTGGGATTCGGTCTCTGAAAAAATAGCTGTGATCCCTGTCTTCCTTTACCAGGTGTAGGATTGTGGACACCCCATTTGGAGCTGCACATGGATCGACAGCTTCATGATCAATTAATATTTTCATTCCTTCTGTAAAGTTGTTGAGTCAAACAAATTCCAAGTACATTCTTAATGGTTCCCCTGGGTCTCGTGGTTTGGGTTTTCTTTGATCATTTTTTGTAAAAACAAATTATGTTTATTTGATATGGGGGGAAGGAAACACTAGAATATACAGGACATAAAATTCAACTTTTCAGACTCTGCAGAGAAATTTCTGTGTTTAAAGAAATAAGTGGACTGTTCTTTTGACGTTGTAAGCCCCCTAATTCTGAAAAAGAGTGCTTGCGGGGAGGGGGTGCTCCTTGGCTGGGAACCTCCTATGCCCTTCTTCTCGTCCTGGTGTGCACCTGGCCCTCGGGAGCCCTGAAGGCCGCTGTGGGTTACTTTGGGAAGCTTGTGGGGAAGTTCTAGAAAGCATGACTTTTTCTTGCTACAGTATTTTCTGGAATGAAAAGGTGACCAGTGTTACGATAAACATATTGCACAAATAATATAACGAGGTAAGTTTTTGAATCCTTAGGGGAGATAGAGAGAGAGAGAGAGAGAAAGGAAACGGAAAAGATCGGCCCACTATTGACTAGTTCTGCAAGCCCTGGGAATACATGAAAGTCCCTGTGTTTGTACTCTGGGCAGGCAAGTCCAACAGGCAGAGAGAAAAATGACCATGGCTTTGGGACATAAAAGGAGGTCTTCTTTTTTTTTGAATGTTTGAAGGCCAGTGTCAAAATAGGAGATGAAAGAGAGAGAAAGGAACTAAGAAATGGCACTAGGTGAAGCCTGGAAAGGGGTGGGAGCGGTAGACAGAAGCCCGCCCTGCCCCGTGGGTACGGCTGGAAAGTGGGAGTGGAGCCCTGTGGCGTCCTGACCCTCTGCACGCTGAGGGAGATTCCCGCTGCCTAGGTCCCCGCCAGCTGCAGCGACCTTTTCTCTTCCCTCCCCCACGGTGCCGACGCGAACCTGTAGCTGCTCTTGGCCTCCGCTGCCCACCCAGCCACCTGCCATGTCCTGCCTACTTCCCTAGGGCACTTGTGCCGAGCCAGGGCCCGACATCTTGCTTGGCTCTTTCCATGGAGATTAGATCTTCTCTCCTACCACCCGGGACCCTGCCACGCACGGGCCAGCGCATGGAGCCACGAGCTCTGCCCGATGCCTGTCCCAGCTGGCAGGGAGCTTCCCAGGAGCCACGGACACAGTCTGCGCAGCCGCCCCTTCCCTAGATCAAGCCCTGGCCTGGCTGAGCTCCCTTCCCCACAGGCCGTGTCTCCACCTGGTCCCTGCCCTGTTAAGTGACAGGTCACAGGTGCCTCATCACCAAGCTGAGCTGGCGACGGGTGGGGATGGTGGACACAGTCCATACCAAGAACAGACCTCTAACTTCTCCCAGCTAATCCGTATGAAAAAGCCAGACTTTAGAAGAGAGTGAGCGGCAGGTGACAGTTACGCTATGAGTTTCTCTGTGGCACCTGGCCACCTCCTCCGTTGTTTTAAACCCGATGGCTCCCCGTTTTCCATAAGAATCAAGACTCTGTAGATTTCAATGACCCCTGTTATTCTCCTTCCAGAAAATATCCCGTCCAGGCTGAGGTGACCTGGGTTAGCCGTGCTTGCCTTCCGGGCCTGTGTCCGCTCTTGCAGTGGCCAGTATCCCTGCCTGCTGTGGCAGCCTGCGGCAGGGCGACCGGAGCCGGGTTTCATGTCAGCAAGCGCCTCCCGGAGCCGTGGGAGCTCTCAGCGCAAAGGCTGGCGAGGGGAAGGCGCCGCTCCCTGGCCGAGCAGCCGGCGGATGCTGCAGGCTGTGCATTTATTGTACTCAGTTAGGAGCTTTTAATTTTATGAAGGGGCGGTAGGAAGAGGTTTACTCTTCCACAAAGGATAATTGTAACCACTGGAAGAAGACCGTTTTGCTAAAGGTGGAAGAAGGATTGGGACGGCATCGAGGCTGGCTGGAGGGCTATAGCTGGGGTCCCTTGCTTGATGACTCTGGGCACGGAAGTGGGAAAATGTGGATGAGAAGCTGGTGTCAGCGAGGGAGGGGCAGAGACTCCAGGGTCCCCGACACACAGCCCGAGGAATGTAGTGATGACACTCTCTGTGGACTTAAATTTGGAAAAGGGAAACAGCTTGCTGGTATGCCTGCCCAATTTCAGGAGCTGGGGCTTCAAAGTGGAAGGACAAGGTTTGCAGAGCTGACAAGCAGATTAGAAGTCAGAACTTGCTCTGTAGATCTGGCTGCCTTTGGAGAAGTATTTTGGTGCTTCGGCTCAATCTTGCATTCATTTATTCAGTGGGGAATACTGAGTTCCTCATATTTACCTGGCAGGGTCAAAGGAGCCACGGTGGCTGCCCTGAGGGGTTTACAGTTCGGGTCAGTGATGACCAAGCTCTCAGAGGAGTCCTTCTTGGGAAGGGGCAGTGAGGGCCTGGGAGGTCACAGGCTTCCATGACGACAGGCCACTTGTAGGGAGCCAGAAATCTATGCAACTGAAAGATTTCCTTATACACCGAGAAGGACGAGAGGCAGCATGACGTGTTAGGGGAGGTGGGTAGGGAGTCGGGGCTGTATCCCCGGCTGAGGGGAGGTGGGTAGGGAGTCGGGGCTGTATCCCCGGCTGAGGGGAGGTGGGTAGGGAGTCGGGGCTGTAGTCCCTGTCCCACCAGCAGCTCTGCATCTTTGGGTCTCTCCAGTGAACCTGTTGTACTAAATCATCTCTCAGCTTCTTTCAGGCAGTGAAATCTCTAATTTCTTGGTGTTTTATCATTTCCTAAGGATGGCAAAGGGCTGGACCCAATGGCTTCTCCGTAACAGCAGGCTTCATGTGCTCTTTCTTCCTGGGAATTCTCTTCCTGGTCCTCCCTCACCGGTGCCGGAGGCAGGCGTGCTCGCGTGTGAAAGTGCCCAGGTCACTGAGCCTTTATGTCGGCTGCCTTAAAATAACTGGAAGCTTCAGCTCACCACCCCACCACCTCCAGCCCAAGAGGAGAGTGGGGCGGTGAGGCGAGCCTGGGTGGGCACTTACAGAGTAGCCTTTTCTTAAAAAGTAGACTTTGTGAAACATGCTGTGTCTCTCTCGTGAGGGGATCACAGTGGCTCTGCCCTCTCGTTTCCTGCCCCACTCCCCCAACCCCTACCTTCTACTGTCTCACATCTCCTCCGGCTTCTAAGCTGAGAGGGGAGCAGGCCTGCACCACCGCCGTGTCCTGAAAGCCCCCTCGCTGGGGGTCCAGGTGAGCCTCTCAGGACTCCTTCCCAGGGGGCTCCCAGGCTGAGATCCCCAGAACCAGCAGGGCATCAACCATCAGAACAGAAATGCCCCTCCGTGTTCTGAGGGATTTGCCTCAAAGGGAGGGATTTCCTTAATACTGCCCCATCATCCTGTTTTGTTGTTGTTGTTGTTGTTGTTACATATCCCCCCCTTTCTGCTTGCTCTTGCTGTGTTCATTTTTGTGTTCTTCTGTATCTGTTCTGTCTCCCCCCATTGCGGCGACACACCGAGTCAGCTCACTGCGCAGGCGGCTCTGCTCCGATCGCAGGTGGCTTTTTTGCTTCCGTTCGCAGGCAGCTTTTGCTTCCATTCCCAGGCGGCTTGCCCTGCCCGTGGCAGCTTTGCCCTGCCCGTGGCGGCTTTTTGCCCTGCCCACGGTGGCTCTGCCCCGCCCACAGCGGCTTGCCGTTCTCAAGGCGGTCTGCCCGCCCGGAGAGGTCCCCGGGAAGTGAACCCAGGGCCTCCCATGTGGTGAACCGGCGCCCTATCCACTGGGCTACGGCCGGCCCCCTTGTTGTTTTAATACCAGACACGCACACTTGGCTGCTAAGGTTAGAATCCTCACAGCTTCCATACCCTTTATACTGCGTAGGATGCCCGCAGGCCGGCCGCCCAGATCCTAGAGGCTGCTGGTGCAAAGGACCCCACCGGTCAAAGGAGGAGCAGGAGGGGAATGTGGTGGGAGCCGTGTGGACTCCTTTTCCCCGCTGTTACAGCACTTTAAAGACTGTATAGGGGGCGGATGTGGCTCAAGTGGTTGGGCGTCTGTCTGCCATATGGAGGGACCTGGGTTTGATCCCCGGAATCTCCCGGTAAAAAAATTATTAAAAAAAAAAAGAAGAAGAAGAAAAAGGAAAAAGACTGTATTGCTCCACCACCACTTGCAAAGTAAAGCATAATAGAGCTTCCCTTGGTCCACATGTGGTTTTCATCTGCGACCACTAGAGGGTGCCATCGGCCAACCCCAGTTTAGAAAATTCCGACCCTCAGCCGTGCTGCCTGCACTTTCACGTGTCACTGTGCTTTCACTGGTTGTCCTTTGTTCCTGTAACTAATACGTAATATAATTGTGCATTCTTTACTCTTAAACTTTGTCATGCAATGTAAGAAACGATCCTACTCAAATGAGATAAGACGTTTTCTTTTATGTGCTCTTTTAAAAACCACAGAAATACTTCCCAGTGGTCTTTCCCCAGCCCAGAAACATCCCTTAGCTATGGCACACTAGGGCCTCCAGTCTGCTTTGCCAGCTTCTGCCTCGAGCCTGACTGCCCAGCAGTGATGACCGCTTGTGCGCCTCCGGTCACACGGGCTGAGCCTTGCCTCCTGCCTTTGGCACAGGCAGTGCAGTTTCCCTCTGCCGGTTCTGCCCTCCGCTGCCTTCTTCACCTGCCATCAAGGTGCCTCTCAGGCCCCCTACCAGGACACCTCTCGTGAGCTGCTCCCACCTCTGTGACCCCGAGTGCCCCCCTCCTGCACTGAAATGGCCTCCGAGCAGGCTCATCTCTCCACTAGGCAGTGCCTTAGAGGGTGGCAGGTTTGCTCCCCTGCTGCAGTGTGGGCACGAGGCGGAGCCCAGGGTCGGATTGCTGGGGCTCAGATCGCAGCGCTCCTGTTCCTTAGCTGCGCGGCCATGGTGCGTTATTTTAACTTCTCTGTACCTCAGTTTCCACGTGTGTGAAATGGAAAGACACGACCCACCTCACAGCGGTTCTGTGGTGAGGATTAGATGAGTGACTCTCTGTACAGGGGTCAGAACGATGGGCCGGTGGTCAGGGCCTCACTGCTGTTAGGGTGAGGACTTGTGAGACGTCGGGCTGCAGCTACTGGATTGGAGAATGCCCTAAGGTCATGCATTTTGCAATCATAAACACTGCTGTTGGAGGCCCATGGATGGAGCAGGTGGGTTTCATTATTTTTGTAGACTCCCTTTGCAGCATCTTGTGTGCCTCCAGGGGCCGGTCACCTAGAACACAATGAAAGAGGAAAGACAGTCCCTTCTCAGCCTTATTCTCACTCACCAGCCCCAGGACATCCCTTTCTTTCTTTTTTTTTTTTCTTTTTCTTTTTACATAAGTTAAGTTGATTTGCTATTTGCAACCAGAGGGTCTTTACTAAAACAATTAAGCGTCCTTCTTATATTGCTATTCTTTTGCAAATGTGGTTGAGTTCTCTGGACTGACGGATGTGGACAGGTGAACGAGGCAGCCCTGCCCCCCTTCCTCTGTGCACCCTTGCTTGGGCGGAGGTTTTCACTGCAGGACTCAGAAAACTGCCCTTCCTGCTTCTGTGTTCTGAAAAAGTCCTGCAGGAAAAGAAAAATGCTTGGGAGCTGAGAGGTGGGGGTGTCGATGGGAGCTGACGCTGCCAAGCCTGAGGGCAGGAGTGGGGTGTGGCGGGAGTCAGTGACTCGGGCACGAAGGGAAGTGACCGATGTCACCTGCTTCACAGCCCCACTCGCGTGTGCACCTGGTCTTCCCGTGCTGCTCTGCTCAGACCCTGATCTGACTCTGACCCCCGCCCTTCCTGCCCCTCCAAACCTTCGACTATGTCCGCTCGCAAGACCCCTGACGTGTCATCAGCACCACCTGTCGAAGTTCTGCCAAGTCCTCTGCTGCGTCCTCCTGCTCTCACACATCCACCTGAGTATCTCTTCAGCCATGAGCCTGGAATCTGGTGATTCTACTTTTTTGCCTTCTCCTCACTTTCCTCCTATTTAGCCCCCTTTCGTGGTCAGCATTATAACCGCTCCCCTGCCTCTTCCACCTTCCCTCACCAAACCCATCCCTTGTTGAAGCAGCTGACAGCTCACTCTGAGCCTGCACCACAACCATCGAAAACGGGGAAGAAAAGCCCACGGCCTCCTTACTAAACCTCAGATTTGTGACCATAGACCTCAAAAAGGTACTCGGTGATGGCAGGCGGCCCTACTACATTTCCCTACTAAGGTTGCCCCCCTTGAAGAGAGCTGCTATCTCACACTTTTCTCCCTCCTGAAATATCCAGCGCTTCCTCGTCCCTACCCTCCACAGCTTCCGTGGATGACGGCGCCCCATAGTTCATGAAGAAAATAGATGCAGTCACAGGAGAAGTACCTCTCCTTCCGCCACCACTTCCACCTGTGCCGTTCCCTCTGCCTCCCATCCAGCCACGGGGGAAGAAATAAGAGCAACCTCACCTACCTGAGCCCTAAGATCTTAGCCTCTTTTGCTTTTTCAAGACTTGACTCCAACAGTTATCTCCTTTCTCTCCTGCATATCGGAGTTCTTCCTTCCAATTGAATCGTTCTCATAGGCACAGAAACCTGCCTCCGTATCACTCATCCTTTAACCGCCCTCCACTGACCCCCTCCCCCTCCAGTACTGCCCTGTCTCTCTTCCCCTTCACCGAAGAGTTGTCTGAACTCACTTCCTCCACTCCCTCGCCTCCCATCATCTCCTCCTCCAATCCAGTCAGGCTTTCATCCCCACACTTGCCTGAATCAGCTCCTTTCAAGGCTACTTTGGCCCACACTTGGCAAATCCAGTGCATCTTTTTCCTCACTGTACCCTGCCTCTTTGGCAGCTTTTGACAAGCTTGCCCTCTCCCTTCTTCTTGAACCACTCTCCTTGCCAGGCTTCTATGAAATCACCTTCTTCAGTTTTCCCTTGCCTCACAGGCTGCTCCTTTGGTGGTTTCTCCCCCTCTGCCAGAGTTCTTAACATTGGAGTACCTCATTTTTCTGCTTTAAACCATTTTCTCTTCTCTCCCTATATTATTTTCTTGGGTTTCAAATAGCAAGAGGAACATCTTAAAATTATAAATCCCTAGATTCACTTGCATGAGAATATTCAGGGATGGGGCCCTGAATACAGCCAGGACTTACGGAGTAAAATTCTGGAAACTCATTGAGGTGAGACCAACTTTCTGCTTTCAGTTTTGAAATATCGAAAGTTTTGCTCTGAGATCAGGAATGCAATTATCATTTCTATTCAATATTATACTTGGAGGTACTAGCCAGTGCAATAAGACAAGGAAAAGAAAGAAAAGGTACAAGGATTGAAACAGAAATTAATAAAATTATCATTGTTTGTAGACAAAGTGATTGCATATGAAGAAAATCCAAACTAACTTATGGTCAAACTGTCAGTTTAGTAAGTGAATTTAGTAAAACCAATAATCACAGGGTCAAGATATAAAGATTAATTGTATTTGATATGTCAGCAATAAATAATTAGAAAATGAAATTTATAAAGGAGTATCACTTATGATTGCATGAATAAATTAAATACATGGGAATAAATCTAATAGAAGATGTGCAAGACCTCTAAACAGAAAACCACAAACCATTATTGAGAGAAATTAAAGTAGCATAAATAAATGGAGGAGTATACTAAGTTCATGGATTAGAAGACGGTCAGTATTATAAAGATGTCAATTCTCTCCAAATTGACATGTAGATTGAATGCAATCCCAATCAAAATTCCAACAGAGTTTTTGCTGTGGAAATTGGTAAGGTGATTCAAAGATTTATATGGCAATGAAAAACATCGAGAACAGTCAACCCAATCTTGGAAGAACAAAGTCAGAAGACTCTTACTAGCAGATATCAAGACTTACTATAAAGGTACAATAATCAATACTTATAGTATAGACAAAAGAGCAATAGAACAGAATATAGAATCCAGAAAGAGACCCACATGTATGCAGTGGCTTGACAAACCTGACACTGTAGTACGGGGGAAAGAATGACCTTCTCAGTGAGTGGTTTGGAGCCAGTTGGCTTGTTCATATAGAAGATTATGAATTTTGGCTCCTGTCTCACACAATATAAAAAATTAATTCTATAGGTTACAGGTTTAGAAATGGAAGGTAAATAATAATGCTTCTAGATAAACATGGGAAATGTCTACCTTGGGATAGGTGTAATTTTCTTAAAGAAGACTCAAAAGCTGTTTTTTTTTTTTTTTTTTAAAGATTTATTT
>PVKH010005238.1:0-22352 GCA_004027955.1 Chaetophractus vellerosus
GGAGGTTGTAAAGTGAAGGTCAAATGAGGTAACGTTTGTAAAACAGTAAGTCCAAAGCCTGGGATATTGGAAGTACCCCATACATATGCAGTAGTTACTGTTATTGTCATCATCGTTATTATTTGTATGACCACTACCTATCTTTATACCAAGGGCATTTGGACCTCGGAGTTACCATTAAAAATATTTTTTTCTGGAGACATTGGGTCTCTGGAAAGCCACAGTTGCCTTCACACTGTCTGTCATCTCGTTCATCAATCTCCCCCTCAGGTCTTCTAGCCGCCTTATAAATCCCATGCACATTAGGAAGGGAGAAGCAGAGTACAGGTCCTCGGCCACATATATACAAGATGTCAAGTGGTACAAAATGCAGTGTTATCCATCATCAGATAATGAGCAACGATAATGAAATACAATTTCGCTTGTACTCAACCATGTGTTTTATGAGGACCCCATAAAGTTTTACCATCAGCCTCAAAAAGCAACAGTAAACTCCGGTGATTCCTTATATTCTACTTTCCTGGGTACCTTCCACAAAGAAAACTATTGATTTTGAGTTCTCTGAAGCACACTCTATAAAAAATTACCCTCATTCCATGGCTTTCATTCTACCAGGCTCAATTAATGGCAGAAAATAGGTAAGTCCCACAGAAATACACATCCAAGGGAGTTGTGTGGAATTTTGTGGCTAATGACAATCTCTATTTTAACTGTGCTCAAACTTAAATCCAGAGATCAAAATCCTAGTAATTCCATCCTGTCTCTAAGAGAAATGCACTTTATTTTTAAAACCAAACTGGGTCAAACAAAGGCAATAAAGACATATTACTTTAATTGCACAGAGAACTTCTATCTTCACCGATTTTGTAATTATTTCACATTCCTTACTGTAGTTGATTTTTACAACATTCCTGTGATGGAGATATTAGTCTCATTTTGCAGCTAAGGAAACAAAGGTTTTGAGAGTTTAAACACATGGTCCAAAGTGACAAGGCTAGCGTGTGCAGGATGTGTTAAAATGGGGACTGGAAGCCAATTCTTCTCTTCTGACTCTGGAACATTGCTTATTCCTGATTGCTCACTTCTCGGCATACATTAGCAAGACACAGAAGAACCCCAGTTGAAGGCACATCTTAAAGGAGCCAAGATTGGAAAGGAATGGGATGGAGGAGAGAGACAAGGAAGTCTGAGGGCTCTGGAAAAAATGTCATTACCACAAAGCCAATGGCCCCCAAATGAGGCTGGGGGTGATGAAATCCTTAAGAAGTCAGGATTCAATCCTGGAATGGAGGCAGAGATGGTGTGTGATTCCAGGAGTATCCCCATTAGGGCTGAGGCCACAGCCCACTGAAAGTGGATTATTCTAGTTCAGGGACCATAAGAAACCTAGGCAGCTGTGAGGTCTTGTTATCCTGGGTCCTTAAAGGCAAACGATGCTCTTTCACAGTGTGTAACAAATGTTTCACGATAATGCAAGCTGTTGGTAGTGGAGTGATGTATGGGAGCCTGGTATGATGATACGCATTCTTGTTTTGTAAGTTCGCAACTTTTATTATACACTTACTGTTTATGTATGTTCATGTATGAATGATATACTTTAATAAAATTTTATTTAAAAAAAAAGACGCCCTCGGTCTTCTAAAGTCCCTAGACTTTAACCTTAATGCAAGAAAACAGCTCCAGTAAACTGCAGGTAAAAAGGCTCAAGTATTTAAATTCCCTCTCTCCAGCAAGCTGCCTAAGGTGATAAAGCCCTGCAGACAATATGGCATATATGAAAGGAAGAGTTTTAAACAGTTGGTTTTATTTCATTTCCTTGCTTATTTACCCAAAATGCCTGCAGAAAAGAAAGATAATCAGCATCTGAGCAGCAGCTGTGGACAATTCACAATGAGATGCTGCGCTCTTCTTAACTGATAGAAATTTATTTTTCAGATTTTAATTTAAAACACAAGAGCTGACCCAAACCTCATCATTATAGTCACTTGCTAATCCTCTTTAGCTTGCGTATTTTCTTCATTATCATATGTAGAGGGAAGGGGTTGTTTGTTTGGATTTCTTTTTTCTTTTTCTTTCTTTCTTTCTTTTTTTTTTTCCTTTGGTATATTGTGTTTTTCTTTTCCCTTCTCTGATTGTTCTTTTCAAGCTTTTTGTAGGGCATGCAGGTGGGTGGGTGGATGTGGGTTGGTACAATAGAGCCATTTACACTGCACCCGTCTCACCTAAAGCACCATCACCTCCAAGCAAAGAAGTGGCCTCAAAGATGCTAAAATAACCTCCAGGAAGTACAGGTGCCACCTGGCTTTCCTGGGGTCATTTGTGAACATGGTTGTCCTGTGTACATCCATAACTGCCAACCCAAATTCTAGCCTCCACACTACCCCCTTGCTCCTCTCCCTATCCTAAATTGTCCCCTGACAATATAAATTCCTCCGGAGCATGTATTACACAAAGAACAAATGCAGTCATCTGTACAGAAGTGTTTACGCGCCGAGACAATAATAAGAAATGACTAGAAGAAACCGGTGGCAAGTCAAAAGCTAGTAGCAGCTGATAGCTTTTGTACAACCTGTCTCAGGCAATTTGGTAAGTGTGATTTCAGCCCACACGCGGGAGACACCCAGCTGGTTAATAGTCTGCCCCAATCTGCATCAGATCTTTCTGACAATGGCCTCCTCCCCAAGTCACTCAAATGAAAAAGCAAGTTAGTGCACCTTTGCCATTAGATGTTTACTGCAATGCAGTCTTTTCTTAGCTCCTGAATTCCTTTATTTGGAGCCTGATGAGAAACAAAAGATGAAAGTTTGTTTTCACATTTTATTTAGCCTGCCATTGAGGTTTTAAAAGCATTTCTTTTTCCCCAAAGCCCTCATTGGCTCAGCAAATTTGACAAGTATGACTCGACTGAAACCTCATTATAATAGTCATGGGATTAGAGCAGAATTTTATACAAGGAGAGTCAGCATAGCCCTTATTGGATTACCTGGTCCTCAAAGGCAGGGGCTGAGTGCTATTCCAAGAGCCATTCCAACACCCTGCACAGGGGTCCACACGGTGCAGTGAATGCTTTTCAAATAGAATTGAATGCAGAGGAGTTTTTATTGAAATAGCAACCATCTCCCTGTTCTTTCAAAGAGGTCTACTTATGGGTGATTTTAATTTTCTTCTTTGGCATTTTTTACACTTTTCCCAAATTTTCTACAATGATTACCCATTACTTTCATAATCTTTGATTTGAAAATATGTTCTTTAAGGATGAAGTCTCTGCAAGAGACCCAGGGACCCTGCCAGCAAAAGGGTAAATGTTTATTCTGAAAAAAATACATAAAATACAATTTATCTGATTGTCACAATCTCAGCTTTATAAAAATAATTATCTGCATAAAGGACAAAGAAAGGAGTATGGCACCAAGTCACATATCTTTCTAGCTACCAAAATACAATGATACATAGATACCATCTGCAGGTATAGTCCTCCTCATGTATGTGTGTGTATAGGTGCACCCACGTGTGCAAAACTTCAATCCTGAGGGCTTCAGCTTAGGCATTTGAGCAGCCTTCATTCCCTGGCTGGAAAGAAAACCTAGGCCCTAGATTCCAGAGAAGTATGTAACCTTTCTCCTATGGCCACAAAACCAAATATGTCTTAATAAGACCTCAAACAGCTTAATTGCCAGAGCCCCAGTTTACCCCACCCTCCCCCCAAGGACTTCAGTTTCTCAGGAAAATGGAGGGGGCAGGGATGTATTCTGAGCTCTCGTTACTGCAGCAGTCCCTTGCAGATAATCTGTGCTGTGACATGGGAAGGACTCTTCACTGATGCTCTGCTCTGTCCTGGCCCCTCTCCCTGTCACCGTGATTGTCCCCCCCACCACACACACACACACACACACACACACACACACATTGCTGCAATTGCTGTCACCCTCCTGAGGGATTAAAGGACCACTGGAGCAGGCATTCAGGATCACTGAACCTGGTACTGCACTGGATTGTTTCTCCTAAAGCTCTGAATGCTCCATGGACTAGGGGAAGGTGTGCACCTCAAAGTCTAAAGGTCTTGGTCTCTCCTTTGCTTTCTCTGAGTGGTAGCAGGAAGCCCCTATGGGAGGCATACTGCCTGCCTTCTCTCTAAAGTTTCCAGGGTCACTTCCATGTCTCTTTTCTTTGGAAGAGAAACAAGAAGAGAGAAAACTTCGCTTGTGTCCCAGCCATCCTTTCTCTTACTGATTAGCTAGATTTCCTCCTGACACTCTGTATTTGTCAAGGGCTACTCCAGAAGCCCTGGATGTTAGCCAACTCCAACTAGCTTTCTTGACAAAGCAGGTCATAAAGGCCAGTGAAGGGTATTGGATTCACTGATGCAAGTCAAACTACAAGAACAGGAAGCATAAGAGTTGATGGGAACCAGGTCCTCATTGCAGCCAAACCTCTTGCTCTTCCAACTCTGCTGCTTTCTGGATATCTGCTGTGTTTTCTCCTAGTGCCCATGAGGAAGGTAAATAAGTTTGCTCCTGGCAGTTCTGGGTTCATACCTTATACCATCACAGCAAAAAAGTAGAGATTGCTTCAGTTAGAAAATCTAGGTAAGGACACTGATGGCCTGGTTGGACTTGTAATGAGGCTAAGGTTCCAAAGCAAGTCCATGTATATTTTCACCTGAACTCTACAAAAGCCCTGTCTACAAATATTATTATCTTATTTCAAAAATGAGGGAACTGCGTGGGTTGGGGGGGGGGGGTAATCCATGAAGCTGGAGGGGAGGGCTGGATGAAAGAACAGGTGGGTGTGTGGCTTGGTAAATTTGGGGAGGCCAAGGACTGTGGTTGAGAATACAATGGTGGGAGTGTTCTTTCAGGATCTATAGCTCAGGAATGTCACTGGCACAAAGGGTCAGCAATGGAAGGATATATGGGGAGGAGGGCACTTGAGGCATGCTGCTATGGAAAACAAATGTATTCATGTTGCTATAGGGTGTTTTCTCAGTGGGAGGAGACCCACATAATAACCACCAAAATATTAAACTTTCCCCATGGGAAGTACTGGACTTTATCAAACAGAGTGGCAAAAATCTCTGGAGTATATAGGCAGTGCCTCATAAAAGAAAACAGATCAATATGCCAAGCTTTAAATATTAATGCTTGTTCTTATGAACCTTATT
This sequence comes from Chaetophractus vellerosus, assembly GCA_004027955.1. Classification (NCBI taxonomy): domain Eukaryota; kingdom Metazoa; phylum Chordata; class Mammalia; order Cingulata; family Chlamyphoridae; genus Chaetophractus; species Chaetophractus vellerosus. Next base: position 5,162 of record PVKH010005238.1, read on the forward strand.
CTTGTAAAGATGAAACTTGGCCTAATAACAACTAATTCCTAAGAGTTACCTCCTGAAAGCCTCCAAGTTGCTCAAATGTGGCCTCTCTCTCTAAGCCAATCTCAGCAAATAAACTCACTACCTTCCCCCCAGCATAGGACATGACTCCCAAGGATGAGCCTCCCTGGCACTGTGGGATTATTACCAAGTGTTAACTAGTGATGCCTTTAGAAAAAGACCTTAGCCAAAAGGGGGAAACATTAAATACAAAAGGGTTTTTATGGCTAAGAGATTTCAAAGTGAGTCAGGTGGTCATTTCAGAGATGATGCTTATGCATGTCTCAGGCAGATCGCACAAACTGCCACAGTAAACAAAGCCTCAAACAGGGGTGTTTCTGCAATCCCTAGAAATGTCCAGACACTATAGGCAAGGAACACAACCTCATGAAATCAGCACCCTATCAGTAGGCCTTCTCCTGGAATATATGGTAATCTGTTTCCCCAGTATAACAGAGTTAGACTCATTTATAATTTCCCAACTCATGATTCTTCTACCTCCTTTACTTGAACCTATAATTAGCATTATACCTATTAAATTTATGTCCCAGAGACTTCAATCTCTGGTCTGTTAAAATTCCAGTTGAGCCCTGAATCTCAGAAGGGTTGCAGCCAATACCTACTCTCACATATACCATACTTGCCCAGGACAACAAAACGATGATGATAGATAACTCCCATCCCAAAAATAAAGAGTATCTCCAACTTCAAGCAAAACAGTTCCTTCCAGCTGCCCCTTAAGCTCTAAGCTGCCTCTCAATCTGAAGCAGAACAGGCATCATCATTCCAAAATCCTCAAGATTGAGGAATGAAAAAGCGTAAGGTAGCAATGCAACCATGAACCAAAGTAGACTTATTAGTATTGTAGAAACAGAAGAACTTGTAACATTGATATAAAGATAGTGGTTACCAGAAGTTCAGAGTGGAGTAAGAGGAATGAACAAGGCATTTTTAGGGCATTGGAATTGTTCTCCATAATATTAGAATGGCAGATACAGGCCATCATACATTTTGTCAAAACCTATGAAACTATACAGTGCAAAGTGTAAACCATAATATAATCTATAGACCTTGGTCAGTAACAATGCTTCAATATTGGTTCATCAAATGCAACAAATGCACCAGACTAATGTAGGTGTTATTAATAGGGGAAACTGAGGGAAGGGGAGGAGATGGATTAAATGGAAATCCCCTATACTTTTGATGTAACTTTCCTGTAATCTAAAGTTTTTGTAAAAAATAAGGTTTATTACTTACAAAAAAAAAAAAAAATGAGAGAACTGAGACCAAATGGGCTTAAGTGACTTGTCCAGTGCCTCGGAAGGAAAGAATGGAAGGAAAAAGGCCCCAAAACTTCTGTTCCTTTCCCTCTTCTGTACTATTTTGGAAGAAGTAGAAGGTAATAATGAATATACTGTAATAGTTAAAAATCAATTTACTATTTCCCAGAGACTGCGCTAAGAGCCTTTTATACATTACCTCACTTATCCTTCTATCAACCCAATGGGGTAGGTTCTGTTATCACGTCATTCTACCAAGAAGAGAACCAAGGGACACAGAGTTTTAGGAACTTGCCCAAGGGCATAGAGGCAAAGAATTAGCCAAATTTGTACTCTGAAACACTCATAGATGATGTGAAGTCCATACCCAAGGATCAATTAACTGTTAGCTTTGAAAAGTGGGCTTCATGAAACAATGTCAGGCAAAATATAATTAAATGATACTTTATATAGGATAGATCATAAGTTCTATAGAAATTCAGAACAGGAAGAAATTAAATTAATGGAACCCAAGATTTTCAGGAAAATCTTTATGGAAGATGAAAGTACTTGGGCTCCAAAAGATGCAGAGGAGTTGGTTGAGCAAAATGGTGAAGTGATGACATTTAAGGAAGGAGAAAGAGCATTAGCAAAGGTCAAGAATAAACTTAACATTTCTTGAGGATGGAGAGTAGAAAGCAATAGATTAGAATAGAAAGGTTGGTCTTTTAATCTTCTTGTCTTCCCACTACAAAGCCTTCCCACTACAAAGTCTTCATCTTTTTATTGTCATTATTATTATTTTATCATTTACAGGCTATGGGTTCTCTCTCTATTAAAATGTACATACACTCTAAAAAAAATTGTAGTAGCTATAAACACTATAATAGGCCCCTGTCACAGGCTCCCTCTGTCCCACCAAGCCTATCATGGACCTTTGGTTCAAAGCTGCTGCACCAAATATTCCTAGGTTGGATTTTTTTCTAGATTAAGTAAAGGCAGATGCCAGGTAGTATAAGAATCACCTGGGACAGGAAGACCAGGACTCTATATCCTGATAATTTTAGCCCCAATGTAAGTCCTCAATATTTGTGTGCCACAGAATTCTATCCCCTCATTTAGGATTTATAGAATACCAAGGATGTGCAAGGAAGGCTCTGCTCTGAGCATTGAAGAAATAAACGAAGACAGTACCCAATCTCCAAAGAACTCACGACCCCTTGTTTTGATCCTCACCCTGACTTTTCTATTCTTCACCTACCCTGGCCCTTCTCCTTGTGTTGTAGGAGATATTATCATTTTGCAGGCTTTATGATATACTCCATTACCCTGACACTTCCTTTCCAATCCTACATACTTTATTCAGCTCACATTTGCCTGCTGAACAAATGCTTTTTAAATAATTTCATTCTCATCTCCAAATTTTCTAAAAATACAACTCTCTCTTTAGGTGTAGGTGTTGTTTACATATCTGGAAGGTCTTGTGGCTTTTTGGAAGCCAGGCATCTTTAGAGCTGAAAGTTCAAAACTTGGCTCAACTACCTCCTGGCTGGAAGGTCTTGGGGAAGACAAAACTCTCTGTTATTTAGTAGTTGCTCAGAAAATTGGAGTGATTTAGTTTTCCATTATTATCAGCATGTGTCCTGTTTTACATTTCAGACCCTTAGAGAACAAAACATGCTTGAAAATTTTTATTTTCAAAAGAACTGCTAGAATTACATGAGTCATTTAATTCTGAGAAAAATAAAAGGTAAATTTCTCTGGTCACATATAAAAGAAGAATCCACCAGTACCTTCTCAATGTATGCCAAAGTCTGACATTATGCCTGATTTTAGTTATCTGGTGGTGTTGCTTAAATTCAGTTTTCTGCTTCAAAAGAGATACATGTCCCTATTATTTGTCTAACCATGCAATGAGAGACTTTTTACTTTAAAATATTTTGTTATGAGTCCCTGGGTCGCTAAGGATAGTTTTCAGTACCAGGGGACCTTATTAGAAGATCATTCCTTGTAATCAATTAGTCAGCATATAGGCAAGGTTATAAATTCTTTAGCTATCCTCTCCCTCTAGCTTTGATAATTCCCTTTCTTCCTTTTATTGAAGATAAGACACCCAAGAAACATCCTAAGCAGTTTTCCACTGCATTTTCAGAGAGTTTAAAAATTCTATCCTTTTCTATCTTAGCTTCACACTCCAACAGAAAACAGGGGGGTCCGCTGCAACCCCTCCCTTCCTAATGGTGGAAGGCAAGCCCACTCTACACTCCCCAAGGGTTTCCGACAAAGCACACAGAGCCTTGGAAAGTTATGGTGGATGCAAAACACTACCATTAAAGGAACTATTTTAAACTAAATTGATTCTCTGTTCTTTAGCCAATTGGCTAATCCTCCTCTTGAGATAAGCTTCCATTTAGGAACGCTAAAAACACACCTCATGGCCTGAGACTTAGAGGAGGCAAGGGATATGCTGACTTAGACTTTAAGTAGGATTGAGCCGAGAGGGCAGCTGCATCCTGATTAGCTACTTGAAGATTTCCCCAGGCTCTGTCGTCTCTGAGGAAGGTGTCCAAGAGAAGCCAAGAGAAACTGAGCCAGCAAGGCCTGGGTGTCCAAATCACAGACCACGCTTGACGGGATGGGCCATCCCCCTATGTCCCAGCCACTGGGCTCCAGCAGTGACGCCCTTTCCATGCTGGAATTTTTGAAATAGCTCCAGCTTCTCTGTCCTTCACAAGAAAACTCTGGGGAACTGGTCTCCATCCTCACACTAAATCCTGAGGAGAATCATTAGGTGCAGGCGGCAAATCCAGGAGTTTTCCAGCAACATTGGGTTCAAGTAGCATTTCCTGTAAAGAAGGGTGTCAGGGATGCACATATGGGAAGAAGAGAAGATGGACTACGTCCGGGAAGACAGATCTTCGTAAATGTCTCTCTTAATCTGAGTATTTATAGAAACTTTTTTTTCACTTTTAACCTTTCCTGACCATTTTATTATTACATGAAATCTGTTCAATGTAGAAATGCAGATGAACAAAATAGAAAAAAGAATATCCATAATCCTCAAATTCCTTATAAATCTTCCCAGTCATGTTTCTATCAATGCAAATATACATGTTTTATAAAATGAGACATACCACAATTGTCTTTTTACTTAAATTATACCTCATTCATTCATTCTGGATTAATAAATATACATCTACATTAATCTTTTTAGTGGTTGCACAGAATCCCATCGTGTCACTGAACCATAAAGTAAATTTTTAGCTTATAATTTGGGGATATTTAAGTCATTTTCCAAATTTTTAGCCATTGTAAGAAACTGAGAAGAGCATTCGTAGGCATTGGTGCGCACATGCTGGCAGAGATAGTGGCTTAATCAGCCTTCGCACCCCTGACCCAGGTTTAGTGCCTGAACTACGATTGATGATGGGCCTTTGCCTGGGGTATAGAAAAAGCAGCAGCACACATGCGATCCAGAAAACCTCCAGGAGCTCAGTCACTCTGGCATCCTCAGAAGCTCTGCCACCATCAACATCCTCAAATTATGATTGAACAGTTGCAGTTCAGGGGACACATGGGGCACATGCTTCCCAGCCAAACCAGCTGATCCAACCCTAATAAGCACAGCCTGAGGACAACAAGATGGAGAAGATGCATTCCTGGTGAATCTAGTCCAGAACTGATTCTCCCAGCAACCACCATAAAGGATTCAGAACAGTGAGGTTATCTTATGTGGTTCTCTTATTCTGTTTTGAATGGATAATTTTTAAACATGGCAACTCTAAGATTAATTGCATTGAGAAACTGCATTGGGGAAAGAGGGAGTTGGAGTAGGTGAACATAACTATTTCCAATTAGAAATGCCATCCCTACACGTAATAAAATATTCAAAGGCTTTCATAGTGTCAACTTACTTATGAGTGATTTAAATGAATCACTGAAAAATGTCATTTAATCTCTCATATAACATATCTCTGAAATAGGAGAACTAGAATCACAGCTCAAATTCTCTTTTTTTAATCCAACAGCCATTCCTTATTCTTTATTCTTTATTCCTTTTCCTAGGTGGATTTTTCATCTCGTATGGCTGCTTCATTGGGAGGTTTAAAGAATGCCCCACATTTGAGACAGTTCCAGATTTATGCGTGATGATCTTAAAGTTAAAACATATCCAAGATGATATGAACGGCATGGACCTTCACAAAAAACAGTGCGATGTACTGTTTTTTTTTTCATTTGGAAAAAAAAAGTCAAGCAAAAGTCAAGGGAGAGAAATCTTAAGCTGCTTACCTCCATTGTATCTACAATCTCTTTTTTTTCCTTTTGCATACATCATTTTAATAAAAGTAAGATCATTTTGCACACACTTTTGTAAAATTATATTTTAATATAGACTTACATTGAGAAAATGTTCCATATTACATACTTTTTTATAAGATCATGTTTAATGTGTAATATTCCACTTGTCATCATTTTATTTTTAACCAGTAAAAACAACTGCTCGAGACACTTTCACATTTATTACCTTAGGTATTCACAGACTGTTCAGAAAAAAAATTCCTGATGTGGTGTAACAATATAAGGGGGAGAAATTACTCATTGATGCGTTAAAAATTTCACAAGTTTCTTTATCTTCCAGAATTCTATTCCATAGTGTTTCAATTTTTTTTCATTTTTTAAAGAAGTTACATATTTACAGAAAAATCATATAAAATACGTAAAATACAATTTCCATATACCACCCTATTATTAACCCCTTGCATTCTCTTAACATCCAACTGCATGTGTTAAGAAAAGCCCTGAATCTAAATGGCCGCCAGTGACCTCTGCTCCTGAAATCTCTTTGTAATGGAATGCTGATTCCATGTGGCCAACCGGCCCCATCTCTTCCCAGTGATGTCGGGCTGAGTAACTTGAAATTGGTCATGGCGGGAATCTTTACACAATGCAAATTGGCAAATGGTACTAACCAGGGCTTTTTTTTTATTACCCAAGAGCCAGGTGCTAAACATTTACCAGCACCTTACTTTTTTATGCCCTTGCCCACGAATTCACCTCCTTTAATCAAGCATTGCTGATGTTAACATAGAGTTCCTGCTCTAAGCCTCTGGCTGACCACACACACACTTTGAAATATTCAGGAAACATTTCCTTACTATTTCCTAAAAAATTAATATTAGGCTCATGAATAATAGGCATTTTCTTCCATCCTAAAAAAGAAAACACTGAAATTCTACATATATAATTCTTATTTTCACAGAAATATTCCCAAGACATGTTGACACTCTGACCTCCCACAGTAGTTTAAAAAAAAAGGAACTGTAAAAAAAAAGAAGAAAAAAATAAAAATAAAAAAGAACTGAATTAGCAACTCTTGTGCAGCTTATTATAAATTGCTCGTGTGTCCCTTTTTCAAACCATTAAGATTTTAGGAACAGTCCTGACTCTTTCCTGGGTTGTACTGGTTAGTGAGCAGAGTATACCTGCAAGCATGGCCCTGTGAGCCGCCCCCAGTAAACATTCGGCACTCAGGTGTGTTGTTTGGCTCATATCTCATACAACCTAGAGTTAGGTCCTAAGGAGAGCTGCCACTTCCCGGCTGTGAATTAGTATGTTTCCACATGAATGCATCAAATAGCCATCGTTAATAATCACCCAGGCATGAAACTGACAGACAAAAGATTTGCAGGTTATGACTCTATCACACCAACCTCATTTGTTCACTGATTTATTACAATTTCATGGTCAAGATAATACAAATTTGAGCTATGCCAAATTGTACAGATCTTAACACTTTCTCCACCAGGCTACATTACCAAACAATATCTTTTTTTATTCTTAATTTTACTGGAAAAGAGGAATTGAGTAGGGATCAAGACAATTAGAATCTGCTTAAAATAGCCCACTGGAGACCAAATACTTCACAGACGCTTTAGTAGACTATTAAACCACGCTCTGTGCTGGCTGCCCATGATGATAAAAACTCTGAAATGCCGACTAGGTGCTTGGGCTAGAAAGACCAAAAGACAATGCCACCTCTGTTTCTCTGAACCCAAATGTTCTTAGGAATTTCAGAACAGACTTGTGTTTGCTCCAACTCACTGGATGAGATGGGTCACTGCCATCTCTCAGGCAGACAAGAGGCAATGAGCAGGAACAGGAACATTTTGGAGAACACTTTAGAAAAGCTGAAGGCCTCACCTGGCCATTGGGTAGATTCAGAAGCAAGGAGCCAGGCAGACCCCATAGGTGCCCGTATTTACATAGTCGTTGTTAAGGACCTAGGCCCTTGATGAATTATACATAGAACTGCATTCCTCTGTTCTCAAGTCTTTGTACCTAAAGAGCAGGATGTAGTTTATCTATCTCTGTATCCCTGTACCTGTCAAAATGCCTAGTATATATTAAATGCCCAACATTTTTGTTGCTTTCATACCAGGAAATGTATTCTATTTTGCGGTGTGTCTTCGTTTTCCAGGCTGCTAAGTCAAATATCCCACAATGGGTTTACTTAACAACAGGAATTTATTGGCTCACAGTTTCCAAGACTCTAAAGCTTGTGTCTTCTTGGGGTCAGTAGCATGCTGGCTGGCCAGCAATCATTGGGTTCTAGGCTTTCCTGTCATATGGTGATGTCCTCTCCTTTATCTCTGAGTTCCATTGACTCCTAGCTTCCAGCTCCTTCTTGCAGCTTTCTGCCTCATGTCTGAATTTTTCTGCTTATAAAGACTCCATTAATCTCGATTAAGATCTACCCTCAATGGGTTGGGCCACACTTAACTAAGATAACATCTTGAAGAGATACTATTTGCAATGGGTTTACACGCACAAGAATGCAAATCAAGACCAAGAACTGTCTAAAATCGGGGTATATAATTCAATACACCACATGCTATGACTGGAAAATGTCATGTTAAAAAAAAAAAAACCTTCACAAGTCACTGAGAAGAAAGGCGTTCTACTTTTGCAACTTCAGCACATAACATAGTCTCAATGTACTGGCTTCTGTTATTGTCAAGAGCCAGCTGAAGGTCAGCAGCAGAATGTCCTGCAATGTCTGCCTACATGCCCAGCCTCTCCCTCTCAGGAGTGCTCGCCTTCCTTATTTTCTAGGTCTCCTCTCCTCTTATAAGACAATTACTTTGTCTGATTGATTTCCTGATTATATATTTTTTAGAAACTCATCCAATAATGTAGCAAGTCAATCTGAAATTGCTTTTAAAATATTCTAGCTCTTATTCTGTACTGAAAGCCTTTTTCTCAATTTTGAAATACATTTTTAACATTAAAAAACAGGCAGGAAAGTAGGGGACAATTTTGGGTTGATTTTTTTTTTTCAGTCATAAAAGCATCCAAAATAATAAAAAGTCTACTTGAATGTTCTGAAGGTAAGTCTGATTTAGAATTTGTTACATTAGTTTGGTGTAGAGTTGCTAGGATGAATCTACCTGGAATACTCCTTATTCTTCATGGACTATTCCCTCCATTTTCTTGGGAGTACAAACCAGTGTTTTTGATATTTAGCAACTGTGATAGATTGTTACACTTACCTCCAAAAAAAAACCACACTTCTAGTATCCATACCTTTCTGTTGTCCCTTCCTTCGATGACATTGAGTTTGGTTATATAATTTGATTTAGCTAATGGGACATCAACAAGGATAATGCAAGCAGAGCTTGCAAAGCATTTGCTCTTTGGGATTGCCCTACTAGGATACTTATTCCAGGATATGAGGAAGCTCACTCAGTCTCGCCTGTTTCAGAATGAAAGACGACATTGAAGGAGAGGCCCAGCCATCTCAGCTATCCGGGAGAATCCCAACCTCCATCCAATGCTCTAACCAGCTGGAACCACGTAAGTGAACCTAAGTGAAATATCCAGCCAACCCACACACTCATGAAAAATAATAAATTCCTATTGTTTTAAGCCACAAAACTTGGTACCAGAAGCAAAGCATGCCACCATTTAAAAAAAAGAACTAAATCTTGAGAAATTAATTTTAATACAAGGAAGTAAGCAGAGGCTAGAAAAGTAGCAATGAGGTTTTGATGAATGCCAGAAGATGCTGAACAAACTGATAGCATAAGTTGGAAAGATGGTCAGTATATTAGTGTCTCATTGTTGTGAAAAAAATTACCACAGATACAGTGGCTTAGAACAACAAAAATTTATCATTTTACAGTTCTGGAGGCCAGAAATCCCAAATGGGTCTTATGGAGCCAAAATCCATGTATCAGCCAAACTGCATTCCTTATGGAAGCTCTAAAGAAGAAAATGTTTCCTTGTTTTTTCGAGTTACACAGGCTGCCTGGATTCCTTGACTTGTGGCCTCTTCTTCCACGCTTAAGCCATTAGCATAATATATCCAAATCTCCCCCCCCGCCCCCACCTCTGTTTTGCTCATCACACCTCCTTCCCTGTGTGTGCCTCCTTCCTCCCTCTTCCCTTTCCCTTATAAGGTTCTTGTGATTACATTGGGCCCGCCCAGATAATCCAGGAGTTTTCCCATCTTAACACACCTGCAAAGTCTCTCTAGTCATGTTAGGTGACATATTCAGAGTTGTCAGAGATTAAGGTGTGGACATCTCCAGGGGACCATTTTCTGTTTGCCACAGTGAAGAAACTGCTTTTGGAGGCATGAAAGACAGTAGTTCATGGCTTGAAGTAAAAACAATGTTCAAAACCTCTACCTACATTAATTTGGAAAATAGAAAATGGATTTGTGGATTTGGCTAAGGAGATTTCCAGGCAGAATGTTGAAAGTGCTAACCGATTCTCTGTATAAGAGAGAGATCATCTACAAAGAGAACTGTGTGTTTCCCAAGCAGAATTTCAAGGAAATAAAAAAAAAAATCATGATGCACTGGCTTGGAAAATAAGACTACTTTACAATTTCACTGTTTTTACTCAGTAAAAGATTCAAAAAGTAGGAAGTGACCTCAGGGTTAAGATCAAATCACAGATGCATCTATATGACCATTTGCTATGACCTCAGAAAGATTTAGCAGAGTGCCTAGTTAGATACTCTCAAATAGACTAACGAGTTTCCAAAAATCTTAAAGGCAATGCCCCACTGTACCCTGACACTCAGCCTAAAGTAGAGAGAGTTCTATCTCAAAAAGAATTATGGATGTGACTTTAGGGGCATGAAGTGAACCCAGCCAGATTCACAAAATGCCCACTGAGTGGCCATGTGTAAATTTGTTCTATCAGCTTGGATTAAAAAGGCATAGAGAGTTCAAACTGAAAGTGGCTCTAGGCCTCCAACTTTCTGCAGACAGGAAGCAGACTGAGAAAGCTATTTGACTGCAAGTACAGGCTATTTGTTTTGGAAAAGCAAAGACCAAAGGAGGAACCAAGGGCCACAGAGAGCAGTAAATTATGGGAGCAGAACTGGACCCTAATCAAGGATTATTCTCTTCCCCAGAATAAGGAGCCCTGAAGCTGTGTGCCTATGGATTTCATAATTACTATGGACCAGTGACTGCTATGAGCTTCCTCTCATCCCTCCTCTTTTTGAATGGAGGTGTCTATTTTGGATACATTGATGATGACTTATCTCTGCCTATTGGGCATGAGGGGCAAACAACTTGTCTTTTTTAGTTCACAGGTCTCAGGATCAAAAGGAACTGTGCCCAAAGGGCCTCATTAACATCTAGACCTAATCCATATCAAGAATCCATTAAATTTACCATTGATGTCATGATTGGCTAAGACTGCAAGGGTCTTAGAAGGGGTGAGTACATTTGTATATGAGAGAAAATATAGAGAATACTGTGGTAGATTGTTAGATTAATGGCCCCCAATAAATCATGCCTCCCAACATCCACACCCTTGTTGAGTCTCTTCTTTCATTGATCCTAGGCTTGGCTGGATGAATTTCTTTGACCAATGTCACACAAATAGAGTCTCCAGAAGAGCTTATGCATTTGGGGCTTGTCCTCTTGGAATGCTGCCCCCATCATGGCTCAGTCTAGCCTCCTTGAGAAGGAAAAACTGCATGGAGAGAAAGGCTCAGCCTTTTAGCAGTGTGAATGAACTCGGGCAAAACAGCAGAAAGCCACCCAGTCAAACCCCAGAATCATTACACAGCAACAGATAATTGAAATAGGAATTAAGTAGACACATGGTTTCAGAAGCTACTGAGAACAAATGAAGTGAAGCTCCAATTTAACTGTCCTCTTCTTTGTACCACGAGCCTGCTTACCTCCCCATCTGCCCTGGAAACCAGGCTTCCCACCCAGCTGCCCTACCATTGGTACAGGATTGTCTCTCAATAATCCCATCTCTCATAATCAATCCAATGACTGCCTTCTCTTGCCTCCACCCCAAGACATAAAGTAGCATATTTTATAAATTATAGAACATGTTGCCAATATTTAGTCAAAGTTTAATTATTTTTTTAAATAATTTCAGCCCTTATATGATGTCTTAAATGTATCCTTGAGCCTTCTACATTATAACAGTCCTAATGATAAGGTCCCAAGCTCATTGTAATGGTTTGGCAGCTTTATGTAATTATGAATTCCAAAACTATAAATTGACTCATGCTTGTAAACTGATCTGTTAATCTGAGCATGATTAGGTTATGATTAGGGCGTTAATTGGGCCACGTCAGTAGAGTGTTGAGCCCCACCCCTCGGTGGGTGTGGTCTCAAGTATAAAAGGCAAGGCCAAAGACAGAGGGAGCAGATTTGAGAAGCAGATTTGAGAAGCAGTTCTGATGTTGGACGCCCCAGGAGAAGACAAGTGAGCCGTTCACCTGATAGTCTACAGCTGCAACCCTGGGAAGAGAGGAACCCAAAAATCCTGAACCCTGGCAGACATCGGCAGCTGTCTTGCTCCAACACATGGACTTTGGTGAGGGAAGAAACTTATGCTCTGTAGCCTGGTAACTGTAAGCTTCTACCCCAAATAAATACCCTTTATAAAGACCAGCCAATTATTGGTATATTTGCAAAGGCACCTCTTTGGCTGACTAATACATGCATCATGGGCAGAAACCAGAATCAAAGGAATTGCTAGAGAAGGTTGTTTCAGGAGACACTTCTCTCCCTCAAAATATTTTGCCATTTTTGCAAAAGCATCTGGTGTTATTTTTAGCACTTTCCTTTTCCACTCCAGGTTCTACCTGATCCTGAGCTCCCAAGCAAAGTCTCAGGAAAATTAGAAACTTCTCTACCACATAGATTGATGAGGCAGATCTGAGTAGTACTTCAGGGCCCAAGTCCCTCCTGGAAAGTAACTTCCGTGCTTAGGAAAGGACATTAACTCTTCAAAGTTTCAGCTCACTATTCTGTCTCTTAGAAAATGAAAGTGGGAAATGATCCAAACAAGCTCTCATACTCACTTCCAAGGACACCGAAGAGAAACAAGCTTTCACCTATGTTATTTAGCTGATCTATCCTCAGACTTGTGAGGTAGGCAGGGCTGTATTATCATATCTCCTTCATGAATAAGGAAACTGAGGCTCCAGAGGGATATGTGACTCACACAAGGTCACAGAACTTGCACATGGCATAACCATGGCTTAAACCCAGGTCCTACCTTGAAATAGGATTCTGACAATTGTTGCTTTAAGGCAGAACCTGGATTCAAGCCCCAGATCTTCCCCTTACTAGGCAGGTGAATTTGAGCATATTTTGTAACTTCACATGTGAGCAGTGGATAATAGTAGATGCACTGCAGAATCATTATGAGGATTACGTGAGACAAAGTAGAGGAGAAACAGAGCAGCAGTTATGGCAGTAGGCTCTGAGCCAAGTTCTTAAAGGTTCAAGACCCAATTCTGTTGCTTCCAAGCTGGGTAGCCTAGAGAAAGTTACTTAACGTCTCTGTGCCTCTGTTTCTATAACTTTAAAATGGAGATAAATATAATAGCCTTACCTCAAGGATTTGTGGGAAGATTAAAGATGAGCTCATATATGAGAGGTTCTTATAACAGGATCTCGTTTGTAATAAGTACCCACTCTCATTTTACATAAAGCCTGTCCAGTATGCACTGGCTACAGGCACAGTGCTCTTTCACCTCTTTCATTCAAGACTATTTTAAACTTTAGAGTTTCCAGGGCCTCCTCAGTGTGTTAAATGTCCAAGAAATACAAATCCTATTGGTTGGCACTGTTAAAAAAAAATCTTTACCCAAATGAATAGAGTTTGTCTCTGCTTTGATTAGACACAAATGATTTTTTTGCCTGACTGGAGTTGACTGCATTAAATAAATTACTCACTGTAACAGAGGAAAATGTTGAACATTTTTAAACAAAAAAGAAAACCCCAGACCACCTTAGAAAGCTCCATGGGCCCCTGTGGAGTTGAGCAGACACCCTTAAAGATCGATGTCTCAGAGAATTGAGACTGTATGCCAGCCATTGAGCAAACTTATGTCATCGTCCCTCAGCCTCTGTGACTCTGAGCTCTAGGGATGAAGGGGGAAGTCGATCAGAAACATTAATAAATCCTGAGTCTGGAAATAGGGGAATTTAAAAATAAAGTCAGAAGTTCAATGTATATTCTGGGGAGTTTCATTATATATGCACCTTTAACTTATTAGACTTTAAATATATGCTTCCAGGTAAAAGAGAAAGCCAGAGAGACAGGGAGACAGAAATAACTACCCAGGAAGTAGATTTAATTCCAATCAAAATTCCCCCTAGATGCCTCAGAACGAGAGTGGCATGAGAATGTGATTCAGTCACCTCCTGAGTAGCTTCCCATGTGTCTCTAACGAGTGTGAGGGTGGGGGGTAAAAGGAGTTGCTTCTCACACAACCTGGCCCCAAAACAAGCCCTTTTTCAGTGCTCAACCAAAGGAAGAGCCATCTGTTCCAACACTGGCGGAAAAGCTGTCCATAGCGGATTTTCTAATCCAGATGTTAGCCTGTAATGGGCTGCCTTCCTAATGATTTTCTTTTTTTTTTCCCTAATGATTTTAAAGAGTAATCTTAACAAGGGGAGATTCTCATCTTATATGCAGTTCCATTGTTCTGTAGTTTCTTAGAATTTGTAAAATAATGTTTCTGCTCTGACTCCTTAATGTAACCTAGAAGAAAGAAACTTCAGTCCTGCTATAATACAGGAGATCATGCCTTCTAATTTCACACCCACAAATTTAACTGGATTGCATTTATCAACATATGGAATTGAACTCTTGTGTAAGAAAAGGAAAATGGGAATATTTATTATGACTTCAGCAATCCTATGACTATTGTGTCTTCATCCCATCCAAGTAACTTAATGCACTGAATCTGCAGCCACTGGGCCTCAGCTGCCTCCTTGAGATAGAATTTAATGCTTGCAATAGTGAGCCTCAGCAGCAGTAATTTCTAAGAGAAAAACATTAGAATAACTATAGTAATATGCTTTCATCTTCTGGTATGAAGGTGATACCATTATCAGTAGGACTTGTTTTACATTTATCTGATGCTAATTTATACTGAACAGATTAAAGTACTGCTTCTTCCAAGAAACCGGGGAGGGAGTGGCACACTCAGAGAGACTTCTGGAAACAGAGCCTGTGCCACAGAGGAGATTCAGGTAGGTACAATCTTTATTTTCATTAGAGTTAATATTTCTTAAACCTGAAGTTTTATTTTATATTTTAAATAAAATTGAAACCCTCCTATTTTCACTTTTTCAACCTGATTATAGCATATTAAATCCTAATTTTGTCCTAAAATATCTCATTAAAAAGTGAAACAAAACAAAGCAAAAACAAACAAACAAACAAAAAAAAACCTCAATGTTTGATTGACAGCTGCTAGTGGAATGTATTTCCTCTAGTCTGATGGATCTCTGGGAGAGAGATACTAAGCAATAGGAAAGAAATACAGAATAGTCCAAAAAAATATGTCTGAGTTGGGGGCTGCATTCAAATCCAGACTCTGCCCCTTGCTGTGTGTCTTTGAACAAGTTACTTAACCCCTCTGAGTCCCAGCTAGTAATAGTAATAATATTATGGTATTGTCATGAAAATTAAGTAAAATAATGTAGTAAAGGGTTTGACAAAGCATCTGGCACCATAGAGATGCTGAATAAGCATTTTTATTTTTGCATGAAAACACTGCCCAATTACTGAGAAAGGTCTTAAAGAAAAAGTACAAGATGTCATAGGATTGTACAAGGGGGAGGGTTGATTTGTCTGGGGATTGGGCAACCTACAAGTTTCTCTGAGGATGTTCTGTTTAGTCTGTGTGACAGTTTGAAGCCAGATGGATCCCAGAAAATCCTGTTCTTAAAGCTAATCCATTCCTGTGCAGTGCATGTAAACCTATTTTAGGTAGGACCTTTTGATTAAATTACTTCAGTCAGGGCCTTTGATTAGATTGCAGGACCCAGGGTGGGTCTTAATCCTCTTACTGGAGTCCTTTATAAACGGAGGACTAAAATGCTGTAGACACACAGGGGAAAAGCTTCAGAGACAGAGAAACCCCAAGAGGCTGAGAGAGAGGTCCTGGAGGCTGGAGGCTGGAATCAGTGGAGCACAGAGGCATGGAGAGAGGCTGAAAGAGAAGGCCCACAGGGAGCAAGAAGCTGAAAGCAACATGGCCCAGAGGAGAGGGCAAGGACTGGCAGAGCTGCCTTTGTGCCTGGCCACATGGTAGGAGTCCAGGGTCGTCAGCAACCAACCTTTGGATAGATCGCCTGATGCCTGTAAGCTTTTAACCTGATAAATCCCATTGTAAAAGCCAGCTCGTTTCTGGTGTATTGCATTGGCAGACTTTAGCAAATTAAAACAGTCTTAGATTTGAAACTTGTACACACCAAGTTAACTAGGCAGGGGAGTAGGGAAGGGAAATCTTTATAGCAAGACCTTAGGGAGAAGGTCTTGAAGTGGGGACAGAACATGTGATCTTAGGGAACAAATGTTTGGGGGTTCTGAGAGCAAGGTAGGAAACGGAAGGAGGTCAGCCTGGTGAGATAGGGTAGGGCCAATTCAGGCAGAGCGTGGCAGGCCTTGGAAAGAGTTTGAATTTCACCCTAAATACAGTGGGGAGTCACCGAAGTTTTTGTGTTTTGTTTTGTTTTGTTTTGTTTTGTTTTGTTTTGTTTTGTTTTGTCACTGAAGTATTTTAAGCAGGGAATCGACATGCTCTAATTGAAATATCATTATAGCAGTGTACAATTCCATGAGATGTGGCTAAGGTATCTTATTAGCAATAGTTCTTTTAGCAACCACTGGTCAAGCATCAGCCATCACCAGGTACTTTGTATCTGTTAATTCACGTAATTGATACAGTAGTTATTATTCCCATTTTACAGATGAGAAACCTGAGGTTGAGAGAAGTTAAGAAACGTATTATGATCTCATGAATGATGGAGCTGGTATTTGAACTTAGGTCTTCTAATACCAAAATCAGTGGCTTTTCCCATATGTCCCAACTCTATGTACCATTGTCCCAGAACAAAAGGAGCTGGTTTCACTCTTTTCTCATAATCACAGGTACTTCTACTTATGCTTTGGGCCACTGACCAAGAAAAGAAAGAAGGAAAGATGGTACACCCCAGCCCTCTGCTACTTGGCCATTCCTAGCCACACTAAATAGCCTGAGACATATCCAAAAATAATAATGTTTTTCCTTAGCTGTGACTCTTCTCCCTCCCCCCTTCCTGGAAAGCTGGTGGAAAAATGTGTACAATCAATGGAAATCTTAAATCAATCCATCAACACCCCAACCAATGGTAGAATGAAAGATACTTAAAACCCCAGAATAATTCAACTAAACGTAAAGTGAAAAGTGTAAAAGGTTTAGAAATGTAAGAATGCATCCTTGAGAAAGAAGGATTTGGGCACCAATAAAACTGCACCGGCCTGCTGAGCAGGTGGCAGAGGGGAAGGGCCAGCACTATGTTTAATGCATCAAACGCTCTGGCCAGCAGCACCTGGGCCTCCCAAGG
>PVKH010005239.1:0-22354 GCA_004027955.1 Chaetophractus vellerosus
AATAGTGTGGGGAGTAAAATACAGATTAGAAGAACCAAGGAGCAAGAAGAGATAAGTAAAATGTGATGACTAACTGTATTAGTCAGCCAAAAGGGGTGCCTTTGTATTATACCAACAATTGGTTGGTTTTTATATAGAGTATTATTTGGGATAGAAGCTTACAGTTACCAGGCCACAAAGCGTAAGTTTCTTCCCTCACCAAAGTCCATTGTCATGTGTTGGAGCAAGACAGCTACTGACCTTTGCCAGGGTTCAGGTTTTTGGGTTCCTCTCTTCCTGGGGCTGCGTTTCTCTCTGGGCTTAGCTTTTCTGTTTCCTCCACAAGGCCAGCTGTAGACTATCAGGCAAACGGCTCATTTCTCTCCATCATCCAAACTGCTTCTCAAATCTGTTCCCTCTGTCCTTTGTCTTGCCTTTTATATTCAATTCCCCCACCCACCAAGGGGTGGGGCTCAACGCCCTACTGATGTGGCCCAGTCAAGGCCTTAATCATAACTTAATCATGCCCAGATTAACAGATCAGCTTACAAGCATGATTCAATATCGATTTTTGGAATTCATAATTATATCAAACTGTAACACTAACATAAGGAGGATTATTCATGGATGATGACTTTGCTGGAATAGTGCGATTTGGGGAAAGTGAATTTGTCAAGACACTGAGATCTCATGGAGGGTTTGACGTAAGGGATAATCAATTTTGTTTTGAACAGGATTCATATCCATTATTTAAACCAACTTATTTTTTTAATTAATTAAAATTTAACAACTGAATTAATTTCTCTTAAAATAGCTAGTTATGGTTTTTTTTAAATGTCAAAAACTTAAAATTTATCACCACAGGATACGATTTATAAGGTCTAATTGTTTAGATTGTGATGCTGTACCATCATAATCTTACCATATTATGAATTTCCTTAAAGTCAAGGCTCATCTTGTGAACAATTGACCATCTTACAGTAAATCCTTCTCAATACAAGTTATAAGATGTTTCAGTTAAGTGTGTACCATTCAAGAACTTGATATTGTTGATCAGGTATTAAATCAAGTTACAAGAGTGAAACTGATTAATCCCGTAATTATCAGCTTTCTTCATATTTTATCACACCAAATCAGGCATCAGGTCTTGTCCATTCCCTATCTAGATTACTCCTTTTAGTGGCTAATTTTCCATTTTTAATATCTTCCCTCTCTAATCTGCCAGTTTTGAGGATTACACCAATAACTAATGCAGTACAAAGAATGTGCTACAAAATTAGTCCACCACGTACTTACCTTTCAAATGGTTTTATGTGCACATGTCAATATTAAGTTGGTAAGCACCTTTTGGATAAAGACTGCTTCTGAACAAACCATCATTCCTAAAGAACACCTAGCCAAGTGTACTGATTCATGAATTTAAAATAAACAATTTTAAGGTTTCTAGTGGGTCTCAAATGCTATAATCCTGTGAACCAATTAAGGCACAACTCCAGCTTTTAGAAGTATTATTTTTTCAATAGGTATAGAATGTTTTCTTCCTTTGGACTAATTAATTCTAATTTCAGAACTGTTTGGCAACTGCAAACAAAACAAAACATGAAAGATATTTTCCAGCCATTAAAGATCAAGAAAAAGTAGGTGAAGCAAACACCGTGCTTTGTAGATATCTCAAATTGCCTTGGCTGAATGTTTTAACATCTACCACAACAGAAACTCAGGGCACACATGCATTTGCTAAAACAAAGACTGCTGCATAAATATACCTAACGGATCTAATTAAACTGAAATATGGATTGTTTTTAGAAGTGGTGGTGATGGCAGTTTTAATGTAGCCTGACTAAAATCGCTCATGACTGAAATGAGTTTTGGAAATGGAGGCCCTTCCAAGATTTCCCAAGTGTCTGCTTTACTCAGTTTTATTAAATAAGTAAGGTATTCTGAATAAGGGTGGATTCCATACTACCTAGAAATTGTTAAAAATAGTTTTTGTACAATTATTCAGTCAACATTTTAAACCCCTCAAATAATAATTTAACATAAACGGAAAGTTTCCACTGTTAAAAAGCAAACTATGCCTTAAAAACTCACACACAAGTGAGAATTTTGTGACTGCAACGCAAAATTGCTAAGTGGAAACAATTCAGAACGAGGAAATATTTGGATAACAATCTAATGGGAAGGGAAATTTTCTGTTTTAAGACAAATAAAATAATCGACTTCAAAATGATACGACAAAACGATTAGCGATGAAGAAAGCGAAACCCCAGAACAGGCTCCCAGCAGAAAGTTTGGGTACTCTAGTACAGCTCACGCCGGCCACAAGACCGTGCCTGAGCGCTCGAATCATCCTGGGGCGCCGAACCCCGCATAGGCCCCCTCGACCGACCCCTCGGGCCTGTCCGCAGCTGCGGCCTGGTCAGGCCACAAAGCGCCTCCCTTCCTCCGGCCTGGAGCCCGAGCCGTACTCACCGAGAGTCCCAGAGGCGGCCAGGGATGGGGAAGGGAGGCTGCAAAGGGCGGACAGGCCCAGAGAACGCGAGGGGAGAAAGGGAGCAGAGCCGTACTCGAAACAGGGCCCGCCAGCCGCTAACTTCCAAGCCCGCGGAGGCACAACACTGGCCGACACGCACCTAGCCCCAAGGCACTTCCGGAAACTCTCTAGGAATCCTGGAGGTTTGGAAGCTCTATGGTCGGCCTGCCCAGGGGACCGGGCACTGGTCTCTCCTGCGCCTGTGCGTCGCAAGTTGCGCGGCGCCTCGGGACCGTCACCCTGCTGAGAAATAACGGACCCTGGTGTCACCTCCGCCTTGCGCCCCCGGCCCGCTGTCTGGGGTTACGGTCCCCCGCGGGCAGAGCCACGGGCGTCCGGAGGTAGAGGCTAAGAAGCCGAGGAAGCCCGGACAGC
The DNA here is from genome assembly GCA_004027955.1 of Chaetophractus vellerosus. Classification (NCBI taxonomy): domain Eukaryota; kingdom Metazoa; phylum Chordata; class Mammalia; order Cingulata; family Chlamyphoridae; genus Chaetophractus; species Chaetophractus vellerosus. Next base: position 2,888 of record PVKH010005239.1, read on the forward strand.
AACGCAGGGTGCGCTTCATCTGCCGCTATGATGCTAATCAACTGGGCTCGCGTTGGTCCTGTTAGATACCCCGGGGCTTTCCTGTTCTCTTCCTATATATACCCAGCCCTACCATGCAGAATGCACATTTAAGGAATTCCTGCCAAATATAGTGCATAGTTATTTTTAAATCCCTATGGCACTAAAGTAATAATACGCGTTGTACTATTTTCAAATAGTAATTTCTTACAAAACCTGCTTTGCGGCTTATGTTTTTAAAGGTTAAATTTCTGATGAAAGCTTCAGGAAGTGACTAGTTTTAATGACACCAAGTTTGAAAACCAAATCTATTCTCATTCTTTATATACCTGTTGTATTAAATCTTTTGACTTTTCAGACTAAATAGGATTTCGGGGTTGGGGTAAGGGGAAGTGTCTTTTATTTTGGTTGTTTTGGTCCCACATTTTTTTCCTTAAAACCTTTCCTGACTACCCATTTATTCTGAATGTTCAGGTGCCCCTCCCAGCTTCACCTTAAGTTCTCTCTTCTATCTGCTCCTGCTGGTAGCCACCACCAATGTTTCTATCCTTTCTTTCTGAACCCCAAAATATCTCATCCACCCCCCAGAACAAAATCTTAGTATTTTTTGGTAAGGGTTTTATCATCTAGTCATTACAGTTAAACAAGTAGATAACAATAAACAACAAGAAGTTACAGTGCTTCTGGCATCCTTCAAAGCACTCATTTTTGCTCTTTATTTCACAGTTCTTGCCTCCCAGCTGAGATGGTAACTGGAAACAGTAAACCTCCATTTTCAGTTTCTTCTTTTACCTTTAAAAAGTTTTGTTTTGTTTGTAATCCAAAGTTGTATGCACAGGTAGTTTAAAAGAAAATTCATGTCATGACCTAGGCAAAGATTTCTTGAACTGTACACAAAAGGGACTAATGATAAGAGAAAAAATTGATAAATTTGACTTCATCAAAATTTTCTGCTCAATTAAAAGAACCATTAGGAAAGTGAAAACAAGTTAAAGACTGGAAAATATATCTGTGATATTTGCAACATATATATCAAACGAAGAACTGGTATCCAGAACACATAAAGGAACTCTCACATCATAAGAAGGCAGACAACCCAAGATAGATAGGCAAAAGACTTAAATGCACACTTAACAAAAGGAGGTATAGGAATGGCCAATAAGTACACAAAAAGGTACTCAAAATCATGATCAAGGAAATGCAAAATTAAAACCACAATGAGTTACCATTACACACCATTAGATTGGCTAAAATTAAAAAGGCTGACAATACTAAGTGCTTATGAGGATGTGAAGCAAATGGAACTCTCAATGTTTGTAGGAATGTTAAAATTTTACAACCAGTTCAGAAAACTGGCATTTTCTAATAAGTTAAACAAATACCTACATCATGATCCAGCAATCTCATTCCTAGGTGTTTACCTAAGAGATATGAAAACATAAGTCCACACAAAGAATGTTCACAGCAGTTTTCCTCATAATAGCCAACACCTGGAAAAACCCAAATATTCATCAACAGGAGAATATAAAATCAAATAGTTGTATATTCAAGCAATGGAATACTACTAAGAAATAAAAAGGAGCTACTGATAAATGAACAACATAGATGAAAATTCAAAAATATACTGAGTGAATGTAGCCTTATATGTTCAAGAACAAGTACAATAAATCTATGGTGACAGAAATCAGAAGTGTTTACCTTTGATTGCAGTTGTGGTTACATGGTTACAAATATGTAAAAATTCACTGAGCTGTATACCTAAGATTTGTGCATTTTACAAATAAAAATAAATTTAAAAATATATAAAGATAGTACTCTTAGGTTTCTAGTGAAAAAACACCAGGTCTATCACTTCTCCCTTCCCCATCAACTCCCCAGTAACAACCACTTCAAATCTTTCCTTTTACTTTTGGTGTTTACATCTGCATTTCTACATAACATGCTAATACTGCCAATTCTTTTTTTCCCCCAATGTTGTTGTTTTTATTAGAGTGCCATTTCTTGATTTTTCACAAATTATCTACTGAATTTCTACTATAGAAAGTAAGAATCTAACCATCTGAAATCACTAAGAGAATTAGCCACACCAGGGATTAGAGGACACATTTTAAACTTCCTAGAGTTGTTAGGTACAACAACAATAGCAGCCCCACTAAAGTACAAAAAACGTTAGACTCTGGTTACTTGGCTTTCCCTGTTGTATCAGCAGGGGATGTGTTTCTAATAAGACTCCTAGTATTCTCTATGCCTAAGGTCTCAAAGGTGTTCCCAAATTCTCCTCAGTTGCTCTGCTCTTGGCTTCAGAAGAACCACTTCACATATAGTATAACTTAGAAATGTAAAAAATATTTATTCTTTAAAATAGCAAGCTCATTATGTGTTAACTTCAATAGCATTTTATAATTAACTAGATTTTCTAAAACAAAAATAATTTAATGAGAGAAGTGGAATTATTTTACATTTTTCTATCTACTTCCTCTGCCTCATAAGAACCTACTGGAATAAATCCATCTTGGTCATGATGTATCATTCTTTCAATATATTGTTGGAGTCTAATATTTGGCTTAGGGTTTTTGTAATAATGTTCGATTGAGATGGCCTGTAGATTTTCTCTCTCACACTATTCATGTTAGATTTGGAATAAATATATTACCCTAAAAAAATGGGTGGGCTGTACCTTATCTTTATTATCTGAAAAGATTTATATAATAGAAATTTACTCCTGAAATGTTTATTCCTTCTCCACTGAAGCCCTGTGGACTTGGAGTTTTCTTTCTCCTTCTTAAATTCATGTAAACATGCTTGGTTTTTATTAATAACATCACCTATTTCCAAGTTATGGAGGCTTGAGAGGCCTTCTTGACTTACCCTGATGAAATATGGATATAAAGGAAATCAACAGGGACAGCAGTTTTCTTTTGAAATGTTTTTCTTCTCCATCAATATAACCACCATCCTCAATTCTAGTCCATCTTGGCTCCTTATCTCCTACTAAAGCAAATTTAAACTTCTTTGCTTGCCTTTTATTTTTAATTATATTTTAAAAAATTAATGTAGTAAAACATCTGATCAAAATTAGAACCTAGAGAGTATGAAAAGTAGAAAAGCTGGCATCTCTTCTACCTCCAAATGCTACTACCTAGAGTGTTGGGTGACAGTTCTCCAAGGGTCTTTGGTGTTTCTCCAAGACTTGTGACAGATTTTCTTTCAGATCTTTTCAAAGATGTATCTCCTTCTGGAGCATATCTGTTTCCTGACTAGGATAATAAAGATAATAATGCTTCACTCTGGGACAAGGTGGGCTAAGACTGGGTTTTCCTCAGGTTAGGGTTTCTAAGCAGGGATGCAAACCCACTGTGTGAGCAATATCCACCTGGGCTCTTCCATATCACCCCTGTGCATTTTGAGGCCAAGGGGAACATGAAGCTCATGATGATTAACTTAATGTCCTTTGTCTCTGACCCAGGAATCTAGTGTCTTCTGTCAGTATCCAACAAACTGCGGCAGATTAATTTACTAACTTTCAAGTAGAGTAAAATCTCCACAGTTCTTGACACAAAGGTAATTACACACCTTTGGACTGTGTCTTTTTCCTTTACATGTACAAATATCATACACAATTAATTACCTGATCTAACTACAAAGAGTTTTCTTCCAAGAAAAATGGAATTTATATTGGTCTGTCACTCACTTTTTTCATTGATAATTTATCATTTTAATAGCTGAAGAGTATTCCATAATAAGATATGCCATAATGTAATTAGTCCCTTACTGATATTTAGTTTTTTTTGTTTTCTATCATTAGCAATCCTGCCTGCCTTTTACTGCCCCCCAGAATGTTTATCTCTCTACTCCAAAAATCAGGTACATTTCCCCAGTACTATCCACAGACTCATCTCATTGTTTCCTGCCATACCTAAAGACTGGTCTATTATTCTAATAATAGGTCTCTCTCTTCTCAAGATTGCATCATTCTATTTAGTACTCACCATAGTACTTTCTATTATCACATTTGTTCTTCAAATAGACTAAAAGCTTCCTCAGCTTAGGTGTCTAATATTTGTTCTGAGACCTTCCTTCCACTTCCAATACCTGGTGACTGTTTAAGCATGCAACAGAATCTCCATTCATTTCTGACAGGAAAAGTGGTTTATTTGGACTTGTCAAGTAGGTAAATTTAATCCATCCAATTCCCTTCCTCTTTCTGTTCTAGTCTTAATTCCTTCTCCCTAGATCTGTCTTCAGTCATCCAAGTAAGTACTTACCAAGAGCGTACCATGTGCCAGGAACCAAGTTAGGTAAAAGTGCTGAAGTGAACTTACACTGACTGCCAATCTTTTGCATTCTTCATGGTTTCTCCCTTACCCAGGTCCTGCACTTTACTTTTCTTCACCAGTGGTCCAGAAAAGCGTCAAGCAGGTGAATTAGCCCCATTTGTCTGATGTGGATGAGTGGTATCAGACACGAGGGAATGGGGAAAGAAGAGAAATGATCAAAGGCTAAATTTTTACATGCGCTTTCACTCTTAATCGTCACAATCACTCTATGAAATATGCACTATGTTATTATCCTCATTTACACAAACGAGGAAACCAAGGCTTGGAGACGTTAAGAATTTGCCCTAAGTCCCAGACCTAACTAGAGAATGGTGGACCCAGAATTTAAACCCAAGTTTAAAGGATTCTAGCGTCGGTACTCTTCATCCATTTCGTTCTGGACTTCAACTCCCATAAGGATCAGAAACACAAACTGGGGCCACTGTTGGTCTTCCTTAGTTCACCCGGCCCTGGCATCCCAGGGAACAGCAAGCATAGTCGGTGACTCAAGCGTCCTTTGGGTCTCGGAAACGCTGACCCAGAAACGAGAACGGAGGAACGCTCCCGGGCGCCCCCCAGTCTGACCCAAATCCGCTACGCTCCCGGTCTGCCTCCTGCGGGCGACAGAGGTACTAGCCAGCGGGGCTGGGCGAAAGCAACAGAACCCGCCTCTCCCGTTAGCGGTCGTGTGAGCTCGCTGCTGAGGCGGCAGCCCTGCGAGACCGCTCCTCTTCCCAGAGGCCCCAGGGCTTCGCCCCACTTAGTGCTGGGGCCTCAGGCACCCAAGCTCTACGAAGCCCCAGCTCCCGGAAGGGCGCGACCCGGAAGCTGTGGCCGCCTCAGAAGTCCGCTCCCAGAACCCCTTCCGGGGTTTCTCATGGGAATCCCGGAGATTTCCACAAGCCCGTGGTCTTTAGACTTTGCGAGAAGCAGCTGGCCTTCCTTAGGTCAAGTCCAAACGGCTTCCTGGCAGTGCGTTCTCGGATTTCCCTCAACGGGCCTCCTTTTCCTTCACCCAAAAGGTCCTGGGTCTCCTCCCACCCCGGAACCTCAGTGTTTAGGGAGCGAGGAAAGCTCGGGCCCCTTTCTCCGCCCTCTCGCGACTTCTAGCGTCTTCGCCACTTTCGGTTATTAACGGCTTCAGAGCGGCGCTCTTAGTGGCTGTGTGAGTAGGGCTCAGCGTCCTAAGCGCCAGGGCCTGGAAAGGACCGGGAGAGGAGGGCTGGCTGGTGAGTATCCAGATGAGGGTGTAGGGCCTGGTGTTCACAGCCTGTGGACCGGCTGGACCATCCAGTTTGGGATTGCGATTAGGTATATCTTTAGGGAGCAGTTCAGAATCATGGTAATTGTTTACATTAGGGGTATTTGTTAAAAACACAAAAGAAAATGCTAAGGAAAAGACCTGTAATGGTTTGACAGTTTTATCTAATTATGAATTCCAAAAATATAAATTGAATCATGCTTGTAAACTGATCTGCTCATCTGGGCATGATTGGGTTATGATTAGGGCATTGACTGGCCAGTGACAGTAGGGTGTTGAGCCCCACCCCTCGGTGGGTGTGGTCTCGTGTAAAAGGCAAGGCAGAAGATTTGAGAAGCAGATTTTTGAGATGCAGTTTTGATGTTGGAGAGGGCCATTTGCCTGATGGTCTACAGCTGACCTTGTGGAAGAAGTGCTAAGCCCGGAGAGAAACGCAGCCCCGGCAGGAGAGGAACCCAAAGGCCTGAGCCCTTGCAGACATCGGCAGTTGTCTTGCTCCAACACGTGGACTTTGGTGAGGGAAGAAACTTATGCTTTGTGGCCTGGTAACTGTAAGCTTCTACCCCAAATAAATACCCTTTATAAAGACCAACCAATTATTGGTACATTTTGCAAAGGCACCTCTTTGGCTGACTAATACAAGACCTAACCACTAATAATAGCGCTTACAATGTGCCAGATGCTGTTCTAAACGCTTTACATTTAGTCATTTAATTCTTACAGCTTTATCAAGTAGATACCACTATACTATCATTTTACAGATGGGGAACCTGAGGCACAGATTTAGTGAATTAGCCAAGGCCATGTGACTGATAATTGGCAAAGCAAGGATTCATACCCAGCCAGTCTGCTCTGTGTTCTTCTCTCTTTCATGGATAACATGATTTTATCTTAAGTTTAGGAAATGTGTTATTTAGATGAAAGTGTAAGTTTGCACAGAGACATGTTATTGTAGCAGTGTAATAAACTCAGTAATTTTCTCAGTTTCTGATTCTGTAATAAAAGAAATTCTTGAGTCATTTAAAGTGTAGGTAACCTTTTAGCCATTTCGTTTGTAATATAAACGTCTCTTTCCCTTTTCTGCCTCCTGATCTCAGTTCCTAATGAAAGTGAGCAACACTCTAATATCTGGGAAGAAGGTAGTGGCTTGGGGCAAAAAAGAGTATGAGAGAACAAGAAGAGAGTTCCTAGAAATATCTTCATGCTGGAAGAGCAAAAAGATCTCAGTTTTTGAGGAGCAAACATCCCAAGACAGAATTAAAATGACTGAGTAATTGAAATACAAGGACAGAAACAAACAAAAACCATTTCTTAATAGGCAGAAGGACCTACATTGGGTTCTACAGATTCCCATTTCTGTGGTGCTGTTCCCAGCAGCATATGTAATAGATAACCCCGCTTTCATCCTGGACTTTTTCATGAGCTCTGAGGAATGGGAAGAGTCTACAACTGGGCCTGTAAATAGCAGGTCTCTTTATACCCCCACGGTAGAGTTGAAGGCATAGTAATAGGTTAATTTCCCTTTATTTTCCTGGATCCCCTTGATTGCAGCTCCTGCTTGCAATTTTAGCAGGTAAATTTAGAGTAACTTTTCAACTGTGAAAACTTTTCAACAAGTAAAAACTGGGATGAAATGTAAAAAAAAAAAAAAAAAAAAATCTTATAAAAGCTTCTGAGGGCTAATCAGACAGTGAGGAATTACAAGACAAGGATCTGGAGGGGTAAGCCTAGCACTCAAAGCCAGTTTTGCCCTGATGGCATTTGATAGTCAGAAAAAAAATTGTGTGAAACTAAACTAACATTTTAGTGACCTCATGGGGCTAGGGGACCACGTTCAAAGGCTAGAGTCTGCCAAAGGTGGTGACTCTTAGAAACCATTCCTCACTTTTAGTTGGACTTCCAAAGGGTTACATCAGGCTAAGAATGTATAACAAGCAGCAAACCAGCTCTTGCATGAACTTGCATTGAGTTTTGAGTCATTAAGAGTTCCAGCGAGCTTAAAGCCTTCAACCTGGATGCCATAATCCTGGACTGGTAGCAACCCTAGGAACCTGGTAGAAGCAAATAGAAACTATCTTTGAAGGAAGATATTCCTCAAATTATTCCTACAATTTTTTTTTTTCCAAATGCAATGTCCAGCACACTGTTAGGATAACCAGGTAAACAAGGGAACAAGTCACAAGAAACACAAACTAAGAAGCAGACTCATAAAAATTTCAGTGTATTGGAATTAGGGATTGATCATAAAACAGTTATGCCTGCTATCTTCTAAGAAATAAAGCTAAGTTTGAAATTTTCAGCAGGGAACTGGAAACTAAAATGTAAAATGTAAAGCAGATTTGAAGATTTGAAGAAAAATATTCTAAAAAGCCTAATAACCAAAATTAACTTAGTAGATGTTTTTGACAGACACAGCTAAAGACATAATTAGTGAACTGGAGGATAAGACAGAAGAAACTATTCAGAATTGAGTCAATGAATGCATTGGTAACAGACCTTTCTTAAAGCAGAGTTTCATCTCTTTTCTCACTTGAGAATATTTTGAATCTCATCCAGGTTGTTGGTAATTTCCCTTTAGACAAAGGAGTTTTTTAACAAGGGTGTCTTCCATGGAGAATTTTAAGGAGAAAAAAAAATAATAAAATTCTTCATTTTAATAAGTTAAGCCCATAATTCCAGATTTTCAACACTCCTGCACCTGTTCCATTCCTCCCTAGATTCTTCTCTGTCCTTCTTTTGTTTCTATTAGGTTGAGTCATATGAAATTATTTGACTGTTTTTGGGGCCACAAAAATGGCAATTTCTTATGCTTAGCCTAATATATAAAAGTATTTTCATGTGAGAATTTAGGTGTCTAGGACCAAGACGGCAGTGCCCAGTGAGGGGCCTGTGTTTGCTCCAGGGGTTGAAAAGGATTGTTCACTTTCCTGAAGGGATCCCTCAGGAAATATGGCAGCTCATAGTTGAGGGGATTGCCCTGGAAGAGGGAGGAGGGAGGTGTGTAGGCAAACAACACATCTGCCACATTCCAGTCAGTTAATGGATCACCCCAAGCAGAACAACCTCCATTGGAATCTAAAGCAAAGAAGCTTCTTTAGCTAAGTGGAAATGTTTACTTCTTTGATATGGGCAGGTAAGCCCCCTGAGCTATTTTCACTTGTCTGTGCAAAATATGGCTGGGTCACAGTTGAATGTGATATGCTTAAGTGCTCCAGCTGTCAAGCTTTTTTTCTGTGCCAGTTTCCAGCCAGCTTTTGACTTTAAAATATATAAGGAACAATGTACTGAGCTGATGAAAGCCTTGTGTGCTACCCATGAGAAGTTCTGTTTCTGGCCAGACAGCCCCTCCACAGATCAATTTGGAATGTTGCTGTTGGATGAGCATGCTGTTCTTCTTAGTGAGTTCCTAGATTGTTTTCAAAGTCTTTGTCACTTGGACCTCCAGCTTCCTTCTCTGAGGCCAAAGGACTTGAAAACTATGTGCTCAGCAGAGGACAAGATCAGTCTTCTCCTACACCTGTTTGAAAATGAACTTAATCACCAAACTGATGAGAGAAAAATTACAACCAAGTTAGTCTCAGACATCCAAGCCCATGTCACTGCTGCCTGTATTCTCTCTCTGTGTGGCTGGGCATGTAGTTCTTCCTTGGAGCCTATGCAGCTCTCCCTGATTCCATGTTCAACAATGTATGAGGGAAGGTGGGGGCTCTGAGGCTTCCAGTAGATGCAGTCATCCATGACCAACCTGGATGCACCCTTTGGCCTGATCAGCAACCCCATCCCAGGCCCTGACTGGCTGGAGTGCTTCCGTCTGGTGCCTGAATCTCTTTGGAGGATGATGACTCATAGCCAGGATACCACGTTTTCTCCAGGCTCAGAGCAGGCTGGAAAGAACCCAGGTCTCATCATCTCCCAAACTTGGAGCTTGGACTCTTCCAGTCCTATTGACCGTCCTGAGCTGGAGGCTGCTCAGTGACCTGATGCATGGGATAGGAGACATCTCTGATCTGAAAGTGCCATTTAACCCTCTCCGGAGAGCCACACAAGCTCACCTCTGCTCTTCTAGCAGCTCAGACACATGTTCTCGAAGCTTCTTTGATCCCACCTCTCAGCATAGAGACTTGTGCCCTTGGGTGAATATCACACTTGGCAAGGAAACCAGAGAGAGTGGTGGAACTGAGATGGCAGCACCCAGGCAGAGCTGGGCTGGAAGGCAGTGCTAAATGCCCTCTTGGCCCACATACAGCCTAACCAGCCAACTGAAACAGACTCCACAAGTCTCCCTGAGAACTCAAGGAAGGTATTTTGAATATTCTGGCAGTGGGAATCTTTATGCTTATCCTGAAGATAATCCATCCTCTTCCTGCAGAGAATGGAGAGAGAGTGACTTTTTGAAAATAAAAATAAGAATTCCCTAAAAAAAATTAGTAATAATTTAGGTGTCTGTATAATCATTTAGCAGGTTGTTTTAGCTTTATCCTCAAAATGTACTTTGAATCTGTTTATTTCTCTTCATGTCCATTGCTAACCCATGGTCCATGTCACCACCTTCTCTCACCTGGATTTTCCTTGCTTCTGCTCTTGCCTGCCCGAGAAGCTAGAATGGTCTTAAAAAAAAAAAAAATCAAATCCTGTCACTCCCTTCCAGTGGTGCCCCATCACATGTAGAATATACATCCTGGCCCCTGCTCATCTTTCTGACTTCCTGTCAGTCCATGCTCCCGATTCCAGTGCTTTAGACACAATGATCTCCTTTCAGTTCCTATAACACATCAGATTCATGCCTACCTTTTTTGTTTTTTTTACATACCCCCCCCCCTTTCTGCTTGTTCTTGCTGTGTTCATTTTTGTGTTCTTCTGTCTGCTTTGTCTCCCCCCGTTGTGGGGACGTGCTGAGTCAGCTCATCAGTAAGCAGCAGCCTTGCCCACTTGCGGGCGGATTGCCCCACGGGGGGGCTCTGTTCTGCTCGTGGGCGACTTGCCTTGCCCATGTGGCTTTGTCCTGCCTGTGGCGGCTTTGCCCTGCCCGTGGCGGCTTTTTGCCCCGCCCATGGGGGCTTGCCCCCTCAAGGCTGTCTGCCCCGCTCGGAGGGGCCCCCGGGAACCGAACCCGGGGCCTCCCATGTGGTGTACCGACACCCTATCCACTGGGCTACAGCCAGCTGCCATGCCTACCTTAGAGACTTAGGTTCACTGTGCCTGGAATGCTCTTCTGCAAAGTTTCCCAAAGCTGGATATTTATATTTCAGCTTGCATAGCAGCACTCCAGAAAAGCCTCTTCTGACCATCTGTAGTAGCTATTCACTCACTCTTTCATTTCAGTTCATTATATTTTACATAATGTAGCCCCATAAGAGCAGAGATCTTATTTATCTTATTTCCTGCTTTATCTCAGGACCTAGAATAGGGGCTTGGCACATAGCATACTCAATAAGTATTGAGTGAATTAATGAGAAATAGGAGGTAGAAAGTCTTTGGTGTCAGAATTAGGCTCACAGAACATATAACCTCACAGGAGTGCTGTCCAATAAATAAAAATATAATGTGAACCATGTATGTAATTATAAATTTTCTACCAGCCACATTAAAAAAGTAAAAAGATGAAATTTTAATAAAATATTTTATTTAAACTATTATATCCAAAATATTATTTCAACATGTAATCAATAAAATACTATTAATGAACTATTTTATATTTTTTATACTAAGTCTTCAAAAACTTGTTTTATACTTAAAGCACATTTCAATTTAGATACTAAATTTCCACTGAAAATACTTTATATTGAGATTTTATATAGTTGAAAAGTAGATTCACATACCCAGGTTGTTCCAAACATACTTAAAAGGTTTTCCAATAATTGAATCAAATATCAATTTTTAAATTAATAAAAAAAATTAGTTCCTCATATGCACTTGCCACATTTCAAGTACTCAGTAGTTACATATATATAGAGGCTAGTGTACTGGATAGTGCACATCTATATCAAGGGAAAAGTATTAATATTCATGGTTGGGTCAAGGGGCATAAAAGAAGGTAGCATCATTAGTGTGGCTTGTGGGGAGGGAGGGAGCTCTGCAAAAATGCAGTGTCAGCTCTTTATGCAAGCCATATTTCAGGACAAATTCCTCTGACCCTTACAAGTCAGTCAGGTATGGCTTCCTAAAGTGGACTATTTCCTTAGCATGATCATTGCACAGACTTAGATACTCTGGGAATCAGATTGTGGGGTAGTCAGAGGACCCAGTGTTGGTCAGATGTAGCATTTCTAAATAGAATCATCTTATATGATATGGAACAGTTGTGGAAATCAGAACATTTTCCTATAGAGTAGTAGTTCTCAACCAGGGGTGTTTTGCCCCCCAGGGCATATTTGGCAGTGTCTAGAGACATTTTTACTTGTGGGTTCTGTTGGTATCAGGGTAGAGGCCAGGGATGCTCCTGTATATCATACAATGCAAAGGACAGTTCTCCACAACAAAGAATTATCTGGCCCAAAATGTCAGTAGAGCCAAAGCTGAGAAACTTTGATATAGAGGATTTGAGTAAGAAAAATTGAGTTAGCTTCTATTTTCCAACCTCAGTATAACTCCCTTGTGATATTACTAAGGGGAAAACAGTTTGCTTTGAAGCATTTCCAAGTTTCTAGTTTTTTCACTGTCAACAGACTTTGTAATTAGAGTTTTAATGAAATAATTTCATGCTTAGAATGATGATGTGGACTCAGTAAAGATAAATGATGTGTGCTGTGTAGATGAGACTTGAAGCACCTTGAGATCAGAAGCTGAACTATTTACTTTTGTATGACTTGTATCATGACACACTTACATGAGTGATGCCGAAGTAGTAGGATTATTTGTCTTTCTTCTAACTGCATCCTTTATCTTTCTTCCTTTCCCTATACCCTTGCTCCTCTTTTTGTGTATTCACTTTTCCTTCCATTTTTCTCCTGTATCTCATTTTCTCCTTCATCACTGCTCACACCTACTTCCTGTAGCCCTTTCCCTCCCAACTCATCTGTTCCCTCCATTTGTGGCTGTTAGCTCCTTCTCAGAGTCACCACAACCCCCATGCTCCTATAGTAGCCTCTTACAATCACTGTCTGTCTTCTTAAAGCTACAAGTTCTTGCCGTCCTCAAAAATAAATAAAAGAAATAAAAGAATCCCTCCAAAAGTTTGGAGGAATGATGCATATGCTTCTGACACAATTCTCTTAGAAGCTGCCTTCCATGTTCAGGGTTCTCTGAGAAAACAGGTGCTGTCCTGTCCATCCAGGAGTACTCTCTGCTAGAATCCAGTGGTTTTTGATAAGTGTTCAACGGGTTGCATTTTCTCTTCCAATAACTGTGATTGAACTCAGTACTCATATCCAACTGGTTGCACCTTCTGCAATTTCTTCTGAGTTTCTACAGATTTACAAGGATATTGCCAGCTTTGCTGTAGTACTACCAACTGCTTAGATTAGATCTCTTTGACCTCATGACTCCTTTGGCTTAAGCCTGCAGTTGCCCCAGGTCCCACTGGCTTTTTTTCTTTTGCATACATTACTCCAGGCTATCTCTGGCCCCATAACTTTGTCCCTCCCAGACTTTTACCATTGCCCCTCTAGCCAACACTAAACCTGGGGTGGAACTGGTGGCCATCTGAAACCAAACTTAAAAAGCATAGTAGCATATCTCAGTGCTCCAAATCACTCTCCACTTTGTCATTGAGAATGTCCAACTCTTAAGACTTGAAGAGAATTTTGGCAATATGTTTCCTAATAAAACTAAAGATAAAGGAGGAAAAGCCATCATTCTGAAAGCACCTAACTTTATTTTTAAATTAGAGTGTTTCCAATTCTAAAGATTTAATACTTTTCTCATCATGAACATACAAAAAGTACCTTTGTTTTAATTGTTTCAAATGCTTTGGAATACTGTTCAGATAATTATGTGTTATAAAACAAGTACAGTATGAAACTTGATGTTTTAAAATTTTATCAGTTGCTGTAAAACATTCAGAGTAAATTTACATTTTTTTAAATTAAAAGGAGCATTAATTTCAAAAGATAATAAAAGCTGTTTATCTTGATGATCTTTGAGAATGATTTAAGATTTACTGTGCTATCGTAATAGATATAAAAATGATTGATGGTTTTCCTAATCTCAAACAATGCAAAAGCAAGTGTACATAATTAATACCTTCAATAAGTCATATGAAGAGATTAGATCACTTCTTTGCTGATTGTTTTGGTGATGGCTATTCCTAGAACCTGTCAGGGAACCAGAGATTTGTGACAGCTTGATGGTTCTGTGAATTTGAAATTGCTGGGCTTGTGGCCACAATTCCTGTCATGCTATAAATTCTTAAACTAAGGATGTAAAACTATTGCAAATACATGAAATGCTAATGTATTCAGAAGCCAAGCAAACAAACAAAAAACTGGATTACTCACTATCTCTTAAAGTATTGGTATTCTGAGAGTTCTAGTTTTTCATTAGTGTAGCGTTATCTGTCTGGCTGATAATCACACACTTTTCATAGAGGATAGGTGGTAATTTTAGCTTTCAATTTAGACTAGATTATTATTGTAAACTTTAATAATCATTTTCCTCCAATTATAGCATATGTCCTTTTTTTTCAGGCTGAAAAAGATGCCATGAAGTTATCATTACTGAATTATTTTCTTTTAGGGTGTTTCCATTTTATCTTTTTTGCAATTGCAGCCTCCTCGGGTATTTAGCTGCCTTTCTGAACTCAGATTCACACAATATCAAGGCTGGAAGGTACCTTACCAGTAATCAATTTAGAACAGCACAGGCCAATGGAACTTTCTGCCAGGATAGACATGGTCAATATCTGTTGTCCAATTCAAGTAGCCACTAGCTACATGTGGCAACTGAGAACTTGCATTGTTGCTAATGTGACTGAGGAACCAAATTTTCTGTTTCATTTAATTTGAATTAAGTTTAAATATAAATAGCCACATATGCCTATGGCTACCATATTGGACAGTGCAGTTCTAGATTAACCTCTCTTCATCTCCCTCAGTTTACAATGACCTGAGACCCAGAAGAGAAGTGGGTCTCTTTGGATAAGAATCCAAAGATACAGATTCCTAATATTCTATTATTCTCCTTTCCAGCAGCTCCTGCTAGTCAATGACTGCTTTTTTCTTCCACTTTAATGTTTTCCTCAATCTGCTGCCCTTTTTTTTTTTTTAAAAATCATTGGCCAAACAAAAATTTTCCACAAAATGATCATACCTGCTACTTTAAGATAAAAAAGGAATAAATATTTAGACTACTATACCAGTAATGACAGGAAAAAAACCAAAAACATTGTTTTAGTTCTTAATTTCAAAAGCAGGTTTAAAAAAAATTTATTTATATATCCCCCCCTTGCTGCTTGTTCTTGCTGTGTTCATTTTTGCTTTTGTGTTCTTCTGTGTCTGCTTGTCTCCCCCACTGTGGCATCCCGCCGAGTCAGTTTACTTCGCGGCGGCTTGCCTGCTCGAGGAGGCCCTGGGAACCCCAGGCCTCCCATGTGGTAAACCAGAGCCCTACCAATTGAGCCACAGCTGGTTCCCAAAAGCAGTTTTCATCTACTTTAATTTATCCTCACAAGATACCTGGTGTGCCTCTAATTTCATCTGTACTTTACAGAAGGGGAAATGAAGGTAGAGAAAAAATTTTAATGTCTTGCCTAAAGTCATACACTGTGAGTGGTCAGGTTAAAAGGAGTTAAAGCAAAGAGAGGTGTAATTCTCTGTGTTTCAGCCAGGAAACATGGACATCTTGGGCTGTAAGTGAAGAGCATAGTCAGTGGACAAGGCTTTCAAAATGATAATTCTTAATTTCTCCCCCAAAGTGAACTAATTTCAAAATAAAAGGATATTTTACTCAGGTAGTTTCTCTGGCGCCAGAGAAAATTTAATGAGTGAAGCTTTGCCTACATTTAGGAAACTCATAAGATATCTAAGGTAGATTCTCTATTAACTACGTAGGTCTGAAGATCTATAGAAATTTTCATACTTTCACCATACTAATAGAGCTTGTTTGCCATATGAATTCTTTGATGTCGAATAAGGGCTGAACTTACACGGAAGGGCCTCCCACACTCATCACATTCATAGGGCTTTTCACCTGTGTGGATTCTCTGGTGCTGAATGAGCCCTGTGCGCCCACTGAAATCTTTCCCACATTCTTTACATTTATAGGGTTTCATTCCAGTGTGTACTCTATGATGTCCAATAAGATGTGAGCGCTGAATGAAGGCTTTTCCACACTCATCACATTTATAGGGCTTCTCTCCAGTGTGAGTTCTTCTGTGTTTACTAAGATCTGAGCTATAACTGAAACTTTTTCCACATTCATCACATTTAAATCGTCTTCTTTCTCTCTGATGCCACTCTAGTCTGCCCTCACTTTCAGTGGTATCTCTGGATTCAGTTTGCTGAGGAACCTCTTTGTTAAATTTGTTGTTTATCTCAAGGGATTCCATGTCTTTGGGCATGTCCTCCTTCTGGTTCAACTCTTCATTCTTAGTCTTGGTTTTATCACCTGTAACAAACAAACAGTACACAAATAGGTCCTATTCTAGTTCCAAGTAGCAAAAAGCCTATGGAAGAAAGAACATGTAAATGTTATATATTATAAAATAATAAGAAGTCACAACACACAAATCAAATTTTTGGTACCATCCATACCATATATTCTCAATATAGGAAGGAAATTAAGAAGAGGCCAGCAAGGAAGACAGCAGCAGGATTTGTTATTGAGGAGCAGATTAAGAAGGGAGGAAAAAGACCAAAGTGTGAATCAAGGAGCTACCTGGCAATGCTGTACCAGGTAAAAGTTAGGGAGAAGCCATGTAGGGACCTGAAACAGAGGTCAGAGTGAAAGTGAATAAACTTGGTCATAGTAAGTACTCAATAAATGTTTGTTGCGTTTTATTTTAAAAAAAACTTTTGATCATTTTGAGGCAGTAAAAAGTTGTCACCTATTTGGTTGTGCTGAAAGTACCATTTCACCTGACTTAAGAATCTCAACTGTGAAAAAATCATTTAAAAATGGTTACAGATAAGTTTTCAGTGGTACATTCAACAACTTGGCTATGATGGAAGAAACAGCAAGAGCTACCAGAACATTTCATCATCTGGGCTGGGTATAGAAAGCACTGGTTCTGGCCTAGCCCTCTGCCAGTGAATTCCATTTCTCATTATCATTACCATGTCCCCTTCCTGCAAAATCTTTCTCAAATCTGCCTCCCTACAATCATTTTTACCAGGTAATGGGCTTTCTCAAAGTTTGGTTATTTGCTCTAAGATAACATTGTTTTGGAATCTATGTATCACTTTATCTCTGGCTAGAAATCACAGGACTAGATTAGAGCCAAAAAGTCTAGATTCCAATCTTGGCTCTGCTGATAACTGTTTAAATTTCAGCAGATGGTAACCATTTTGGATTCCTTATCACTTCTCTGCCCTCCTCCTTACCTACTGTTTGGATAACCAGATGAGGGAATGTATGATAAAGCATTTGGAAAAGTATATGTGTGACAGAAGTATTGCTAAACTTAGTAGGGTAGTATTTATAGAGTAATCATAGATACCCCCACACTATTAGGAAAAATATTCTCATCAACATATTGACTCAGCAGCTTTTACATACTGGAGTCACTGCAGGTTGCCTTTCCTGTGGCCTATTGATGAAGACTGATCATTTAAAAAAAAAAAAAAAAAAAAAAAAGACACAAAGTCGGCACCAATGGTCAAATCACCATCTCCAGAGTGATTAACATCCTCAGGATGAGTCTCTCCTACAACTTCCAGGAAAAAGCTAGAAAAAAATATCTCATCAGGACTTTGAAAGACTTTCTGTAATCCGGTCAGTTTTCTTTGTTCAACAATTTAACAACCCTTTCCCTTAGATTTGCAATCGAACAACATGGAAACTGTCAAATGTAAATTTTTCTCATCTCAGCAAACTGCAAAGTATACTCCTCTGTTAACTGAATGGAGTTCCAGCGTCCTGCTTATGTATCTCTTCTAAGTGCCAGCTAGCCCCAGGCCAATAGGATTCCAGACCTTGTTTCAGAACTGACAAAATTAAGAATCTTTGGGTTCCAGCATTTTCCGTCAGGGCCATTCTTCCAATTTTATTTTGGCACATGTAATACCAAGAATCCTTTATCAGTTACAATTCCAAATTGGTCAACCCTGCGGGTCACTGAGATGAGGATAAATCCACAGAGACCATTTGATTACTATGTGTACCAGTTTCTTGAATGTCTAGGAGAGAAATGACAAGATTGACTGCTGAGTGAAGTGGAACTGGAACAGACTTAAGGACATTCACTTACTACTAATGGAGAGAGTTGTACGTTACTAGCATATCCAAAAAGATCCCATTTACCTTATTTATTTATTTATTTTTTAAAAGATACTTAGATTACATAAATGTTACACAAAAAATATAGGGATTCCCATACGCCCCACTTCCTATACATCCCACAACCTCCCACATAAACATCCTTCATTAGTGTGGCACCATTTACTTTTTTTTAAAAAAAGATTTATTTTTATTATCTATCCACCCTCCTTGCTGCTTGTTCTTGTTGTGTTCATTGCTTTTGCGTTCTTCTGTGTCTGCTCGTCTCCCCACGCTGCGGCATCCCGCTGAGTCAGCTCACTGCGTGGTGGCCTGCCCTTGCTTGCGGTGGCTTGCCTTCTCGAGGCGGTCTGCCTGCTCGAGGAGGCCCTGGGAACCAAACCCGGGGCCTCCCATGTGGTAAACTGGAGCCCCACCAATTGAGCTACAGCCGGTTCCCCACCATTTACTTTTAAAATACTATAAAACACATGAGGAAGAATTTTAAGATATTAAGTTCTTCATGTTCTTCTGTTTTATATAAAGATAATTCTCTACTAAGTGACTATTATAATTACCAGTTTTATATTTGGAGATGATTCCCATTACCTTAGCCAACAGCTAATACTAATACTATCCTGCTGGTGTAGACACAATGATTTTTTTAAAACAAGAAATCCTGCATAAAAACACTTGGTCTCTTCTAAACAAATGGAAAGACATTCTGTGTTCATGGATTAGAAGAATAAATATCATGAAAATTAGAAGAATAAATATCATGAAAATGTCAATCTTACCCAAACTGATTTATAGATTCAATGCAATACCAATGAAAATCCCAACAGCTTACTTTACAGAATTAGAGAAGGCAATTACCAAATTCATCTGGAAGGGTAAGTGCACCCGAATAGCCAAAAGCATTCTAAAAAAGAGCAACGTGGGAGGAATTTCACTGCCTGACCTTGAAACATTACAAAGCTACAGTGGTCAAAACAGCATGGTACTGGCATAAAGATAGACACATCAATCAGTGGAATAGAATTGAGAACCTAGAAATAAACCCTAACCTATACAGTCAACTGTGTTGCTAATGGGAAAAAACAGTCTCTTCAACAAATGGTGTTAGGATAACTGAATATCTATAACCAAAAGAAAAAAGGATCCCTATCTCACCGCCTATACAAGAATCAACTAAAAAATGGATCAAAGATTTAAATATACAAGCCAGGACCATAAAACCACTAGAAGAAAATGTAGGGAAACATCTTCAAGACCTTGTGGTAGGTGGTGGTTTTTTGGACCTTACACCCAAAGCATGTGCAACAAAAGAAAAAAATAGATAAATGGGACCTCCTCAAAATTAAACTTTTGCACCTCACAGGACTTTGTCAAAAGGGTGAAAAAGCAGCCAACTCAATGGGAAAAAATATTTGGAAATCACATATCTGATAAGCGTTTAAATATCCAGGATATATAAAGAGATGTTACAACTCAACAAAAAAAAAAAAAAAAAAAAAAAAA
>PVKH010005240.1:0-22355 GCA_004027955.1 Chaetophractus vellerosus
CAGGTCGCCCGCGAATGGAGTGCAGCCAGCCACCCGCGAACTGAAAACCGGCCGTGAATAGAAGCAGAAGCTGCCCACAAGCGGGGAAAGCCGCGCCTGCGCAGTGACCAAGTCTCGGCGCGTTGCCGCAATGGGGGGGAAGGGGAGATATGTAATAAAATAAATAAATCTTAAAAAAAAAATGTTGCTAAGAGCATGTAGCCTCAGTTTTGTTGTGTGGCTCTAACATACTTGGTTGACAGTGGGTGTTCAGTAAATGTCAGCCAGTCTATCTGTCTGCCCCTCTTTCAAAACTTCTGGTTCCCCCAGATCTAAGCTGGGTGGGAGCCCTGGGACCAGGTATACTCACAGAATGTAAGTGATGACGCCTATGCTCCTGCAAAACAAAGAACAGTCAAGTCAGGCACCTGGCACCAACCCCAGACCAGCAACAGGACTTCCCACAGGGCTCTCAGGGGAAGAGGTTACTTGCCTTCTTCATGGAGGCCCTTGGATGCTGTCTCAAGCCCCACATCCCTCTTGGTCCCATGCTTCCACTAGCCTAGGCCATGTTTGGAATCTGAAAGCTCTGGGCATTTAGCTGTAGGACCCAAGTTCAAGACCAGATTCCTGCATTTGCTGGCTCTGTGATTTGGGCAAGTTCCTTATCATCTCTGACCCTCTCTTCTCATAGAATGAGGATCATGGTAACTACCTCACAGGACAGCTGGCAGGATTAAACACCAAGTAATGAAAGTGCCCAGCAAATTGTTAAGCACTGTTCAAATGGCAGGAGTCTCATCTGTGAAGGGAATCAACTACTGCAGTATTCCCAGGCCCAATACAGTTCCCAGAACATGAGAGGCTCTCAGTGTACACTTGGCTGGCTGACTGGATGAGCTGTTGTTGCTATTATCTTTATCATGACTGGGAGGCCTCAAGGGTGAGCCTGCACCTTGTGTCTCTCCTCTCCTCTTGCTCCTTGTTTCTGACAAAGCTCTGACTCAGCCATGTTCAGAAGCTCTGCAATGTGGGTGTGGATAAAAGGTTTTCATGGTCAAGGGGACATCACTGGAGCTAGGGTCTGAGGCCTTCTGCCTTTGTAAGGATCCTTGGGCCACAACTTACCACATGTCAGCCTCCAGCCCCAGGGGCTCATAGTTGACAATTTCTGGAGCTGAAAGAAGGTGTAATGAAGAATTAACAGGAGTACGAAAATGTGAGGAGATTGTAGTAGGGAATTTGGTGCTAAATTGTTCCACCCCTAATCCCCACTAAGGAAAAGCAGAGCAGTAGATGGAGATGTTGTAGGTCTAAGATTTTTTTTTTTTTTGAGGTACCAGGGGTCAAGGATTGAAACTGGGACCTCGAATATGAGAAGCCAGCACTCAACCACCGAGCCACATCAGCTTCCCTGAGTTTGTTTGTTTGTTTGTTTGTTTGTTTTGCTTGTTGTTTGATTTTTTCAGGAGGCACCAGAAACCAAACCCAGGACCTTCCATGTGCTTGAGTCACATCTGCTTCCCCAGTCCATGAATTTTGAGGTAGGAATTTGCCTGTTATTCTGGTAGAAACTTTTTAAAAACAGGACTTGGTAGTGAGGAAGAGGGGAAAGTACATAGGAACACTAGGAAAAGGAGGAAGAAGGTGGGGAGATGAAGGTGCAGGAATGAGAAATGGGGGCCTAGGGACAAGGGCACTTGAGAGTTTTCTAGTGGAAACCAGGAAAGTCAGTGCTGGAAGGTGATGGAGAGGAAAAGAAGGCAGGGAAGGAATCCACATTCTTCTGAGTCTGATCTGAGAGAGGACATCTCCTGCCTGTGGCACGTGAGGACATCCTTGGGGCCAGTGAGATGGTGAGTTTGATGGTGAGGAGACCGAGGGGCATCTAGGCGAAGATGACCAGGGGGCAGCTGGGTATCAGCGTCTGGGCCAGAGCTAGCAAATTTCAAGTCATCAGTGTAAGTAGACTGTGATGTCTACTTACATTCAAGTCTTCACATAGAAGCTGTGTGAACAATATAGTGTCCAAGAGAGGGTGTAGGGTCTAAGTGAGAAGAATTCCAAGGAGAGACGAGGACCAAATGCTGCTCAGAGAGACAGGCAGGTAAGCACCAGAAAGTGACTGCTGCGTTTTACACTCACTGCAGAGCCCAGGAAGAGGGAAGAGGACGTAAGGGTGTAGATGAGTCTTTTAAAAGCTTGGTAATGAAAAAGAGGAGAAAGAGAAGGCAGTAGCCAGAGAAGGAAGCTGCTAATAGAAAAAGGTAGAAAGGGGGAAAGGCTAAGTCTGTTCATCTAGAACAATATCAAAACCATTGCATCTCCAGGGTATGCCTGCCATCCCACCCTCCTGCCTCCCTGTACTTCAACACACAGGCAACCACTATCCTGGCTTTGCTTTTTCATAAAAATGGTGTCATATTGTATGTGAAGTATTGTCACTTGCTTTTCCACTCAACATCATGCTTCTAATGTTCTTTGAATGTTCATCCATGGTCTTTCATTTTCACTACTATGTAATAGTCCATTGTGAGACTATAATATTTAGTCATTCTCCTCTCAGTGATCATTTGGATGGTTTCCATTTCTTTTTTTGGAACAATACTGCTATGATCTTTTCTGTATGTTATCTCCCAATGCACATGTGAAAGGCTTTCTTTAGTTTGATCCACAGATAAATAGTCTACCTACTGTCACTGGTCCAGATGAGATAGGTACAGAAATTGGGAGTAAACATTTAGAAACTCTTACAGCAAGTTGACACTGCTATCCAAATATGTGATCATTTTTTCTAGGAATTTATTTTTATTGTATTTTACTGAAGTAGCAGCCCAGAACAGATTGAAAGTTGGTTGTTTTGTTTTGTTTTGTTTATAAATAGTCTTTCACTACAGAGAGTTTGAGAACCAGACTATGGGATATATACGAAGGAGTAGAACTGCTGGATTGTTAGGGGTTGTTAATCTTCACTTCTATAAGGAAAAAAACTAATTGTTTTCTAAAGTGATTGTACAAATTTACACTCCCACGAATAGTGAATAAGAGTTCCTTTTTAGTCATTTAGTCACATCTTCCTAATCAATACTTGTATTGTCAGGCTTTTAAATTTTTGGCAAAGTTGTAGTTTGATAGTATGGGTATTTCACTGTGATGTCTACTTACATTTCCCTAGTTACTAATGGAGTTAAGCATCTTTTCATGTATCCATTGGTCATTTATGTTATCTGTTATAGAATGTCTACTCATGTGGGTATGGTATGAAGTAGAGTTTCCTTTTCTTTTTCTCTTTCTGTGTAAATACCCAATTGTTTCAGCATCATTTACTGAATAACTTGTCCTTTCCTGAGTGATTTGCGATGCCACATCCAGTACATATCAAAATTTTAAAATGTGTATGCTTTCTTCTGGGCCTCTCTAACCTGTTTGGTCAATTTGTTTATTCCCACTGTAATAAATCTCAGAATCTGGTGGGGCAGGCCTTCCACCTTATTCTTCTTCAAGAGTATTTTGTCTATTCTAGGGCCATTGATATTTTATATATTTATCTTTAAATAATCTTGTCAAGTCCCTAGGAAAGGTGACTTGGAATTTTGATTGGAGTTACTTTGAATCTATAGTTTAATTTGGGGAGACTTGAATCTTTCCATTTATGAACATGATATATCCCTCCGTTTTATTAGATCTTCTTTAAGATCTGTCAACAAGTTTTATTATTTTCTCTATACAGGTCTAGCATTTGGTTGTTACATTTATTATTAGGTGCATTATTTTTTAACCATTTTATTGAAATATAATTTACATATCATAAAACTCATCTGCTTTAAGTGTATGATTCAATAAACAATGTACTTTCAGAGTTGTACAACCCTCACCACAATCTAATTTTAGGACATTTCCATCACCCTAAAAAGAAACCCTGAGATCCCTGATTTCTCGTTTTTATTGTAAATGGTATCTTTTCATATTACTTTTGTATATTTTCTTTGCTTAAGTGCAGCAATGCAGCTGCTTCTTTGCCACACTGCTAATCTCTCATTAAATAATACTTGTCTATACATTCTTTTTCTATTTTCTAAAAAGACAATTGCTTCTTCTATAAATAATTAAAAGGTTGTTTCTTCCTCTTAATTAATTACTTAATTAAGTAATAAATTAATTTGTTACTTTTATTTATCTTTCTTGCCATATCACACTAATTAGGACCTTCAGCATGTTGAATAGAAGTGAGTGATAATGGGCATCATTGTCTCTTTAAAATTCTGATTTCAAAGAGTTTGCTTCTAACATTGATCTATTAATAATGATGTTTGCTAGACTTCTGGGAATATGGAGGATTAGCAAGGCAGAGAGTTCTCTTCTCTCCTAGAAAAAAATAGCTAGCGTATAGCGTATAGGTGGAGAGCTGCTCTGGGGCTCAGTACACCAGAGAAAGACAAGACACCACCCAGAAGGAAGAGGGGTGAAGGAAGGGAGTCTCAACTGGCTGAAAAATCTTGAGTAAAGCTGGGATTTTACATCCCCCCACCCTTAGAACAAACAGTAGTCCTTAGCACTGGTTTGAGCAGTTAAACAGGGGCAATCCTAAATATCTAGAACAAGTTGAACCAAGAGTCAAAGAACTGTAGTAGCACACACCTACTTAATAAATCACTAGGCAAGAGAGAGAAACTGAACATCAGTGTAAACTCAGCATCAGAATAGATGCCTAGACAACAGCAAAAAATTACACACCATACTAATAAAAAGGAAGATATGACTCAGGCAAAGGAACAAATCAAGTTCCAGACAAGACACAGGACTTGAAACAGCTAATCAATGAGGTTCATTAAAATCTCCTAAATCAAATCATGGAGTTGAAGGACAACATTGCTACAGCAATAAAAGACATTAAAAAGACACTGGGTGAGCACAAAGAAAAATTTTAAATTTTGGATAGAAAAATAACAGAGCTTATGGAAATGAAAGACACAATAAATGAAATTTAAAATATAATAGAGGCACACAACAGCAGATTTGAAATCATGGAAGAAATAATCAGTGATGTAAAGGAAAGAACTGAAATTGAAAGAGAGAAAAGAATGGAAAAAATTGTGCAGGGGCTCAGGCGGTTGAGTGATAGCATGAAGCACACCAACATACATGTTATGGGAGTCTAAGAAAGAGAAGAGAAGGGAAAAGGGGAAGAAAGAGTATTTGAGTAAATAATGGCTGAAAATTTCCCAACTCTCATGAAAGTCATGACTATATGTGTCCAGGAAGCACAGTGTAATCCAACTAGAATAAATCCAAATAGACCTACTCCAAGACACATAATATTCAGAATGCCAAATACCAAAGATAAAGAGAAAATTCTCAAAGCAGCAAAGGAAAAGTGAAACATCACATACAAGAGATGTCCAATAAGACCTAATGTGGATTTCTCTTCAGAACCCATGGAGGTGAGAAGACAGTGGTACGATATAATTAAGGGACTGAAAGAGAAAAATTGCCACCTATGAATTCTTTATCCAGCAAAACTGTCTTTTGAATATGAGGATGAGTTTAAAATATCAGATAAACAGAAACTAAGAGACTTTGTAAACAAGAATCCAGCTCTGCAGGAAGCACTAAAGGGAGTTCTGCAGCCAAAAAGAAAAGACAAGAGAGAGAGGCTTGGAGGAGAGTATAGAAGTGAGGACTATCAGAAAGGGTAACCAAAGGGTGAAAAGATGAACAAAAATAAGATATAACATATAAAAGCCAAAGGATAAAATGGTTGAAGTGAGTAATGAATTAGAGTAAAAACATTGAATGTTAATGGATTAAACTCCCCAATCAAAAGATATATGCTGACAGAATGGAAAAGAAAACATGGGGGAAGCAGATGTGACTCAAATGATTGGGCTCCCGCCTACCACATGGGAGGTCCCTGGTTTGGTTCCTGGTGCCTCCTAAAGAAGACAGCAAGCTGGAACGACAGGCAGGTGCAGTAAGCTGACACAACTAGAGACACAAGCAGAAAAATATAATGAGAGACACATCAAAGCAGGGAGTGGAGGTTCCTGGTGCCTCCTAAAGAGGACGAGCAAGACAGTGAGCTGGTGTGATGGGCAGGCATGGCAAGCTGATGCCACAAGAGGATGCAACAAGAGAAACAAGAAGAAAAACACAATGAGAGATACAACAAAAGCAGGGAACGGAGCTGGCTCAAACGATTAGGCACCTCCCTCCCTTATTGGAGATCCCGGGTTCGGTTTCCAGTGCCTCCTAAAGAAATAAGGAAGACAAACAGATACAGCAAGTGCAAACAATGAGGGGGTGGGGAGAAATAAATTAAAAAATCTTAAAATAAATAAACAACAAAAACATAGGGCATCCATATACTATCTGCAGGAGACTCACCTCAGATGTAATGACACAACCAGGTTGAAAGTGAAAGGCTGGAAAAAGATATTTCATGAAAATAGTAACCAAAAGAGAACAGGGGTAGCTACACTGGTGTCAGACAAAACAGACTTTAAATACAAAAAAGTGATAAGAGATGCGGAAGGCCATTATATATTAATAAAAGGGACAATCCACCAGGAAGGAGTAACAGTCATAAATATCTATGCCCCAGGGTGCCCCAAAGTACATGAGGCAAACTTTGGCAAAACTGAAAGGAGAAATAGATGTTTCTACAATAGTTGTTGGAGACTTCAACTTGCCACTCACATCATTAGATAGAACAATTAGACAGAAGATCAACAAGGAAACAGAGAACTTGAACAATATAATAAATGAACTGGACCTGACAGATATATACAGAACACTGCACCCCATGTCAGCAGGGTATAATTTCTACTCAAGTGCTCATGGATTTTTCTCCAGGATAGACAACATGTTGGACCACATCACAGCTCTCAATAAATTTAAGAAGATTGAAATTATACAAAGGACCTTCTCTGATCATAATGGAATAAAGCTGGAAATCAATAATAGGCAGAAAAGGGGAAATTTTTTAAACATATGGAGACTTAACAACACACTCCTAAACAATCAGTGGGTCAAAGATGAAACTGCAAGAGAAATTAGTAGCTATCTTTAGACAAATGCAAACGAGAACACAACTTATCAAAACTTATAGGATACAGTGAAGGCAGTGCAGAGAGGGAAATTTATGGCCCTAAATGCCTATATTAAAAAATAAGAGGGGCCAGCTGTAGCCCAGTGGATAGGGCACCGGTATACCACATGGGAGGCCCTGGGTTCGGTTCCCAGGGACCTCTCCAAGTGGGCTGACTGCCTGAGAAGGCAAAGCCGCCGTGGGCAGGGCAGAGCCGCTGTGGGCAGGGCAAAAAACCGCCACGGGCAGGGCAAAGCCGCCACGGGCAGGGCGAGCCGCCTGCAAACAGAGCAAAGCCGCCTGGGAACGGAGCAAAAAAAGCTGCCTGGGAATGGAAGCAGAGTGGCCCACAAGTGGGGCAAGCTGCCTGCGCAGTGAGCTGACTCGGTGTGTCACCACAGCAGGGGGAGACAAAGCAGACATAGAAGAACACAAAAAATGAACACACAGCAAGAGCAAGCAGAAAGGGGGGGATATGTAACAAAACAAAAGAAAACAAAAAAAAAAAGAAAAGAAAGACCTAAAGTCAAAGATCTAACTGAACAACTGGAGAAACTAGAAAAAGAACAGCAAACCAATCCCAAAGTAAGTAGAAAGAAAGAAATAACAAAGGTTAGAGCAGAAATAAATGAAATTAAGAACAATGACAAAAAAAAAATAGAGAAAAATCAACAAAACCAAAAGCTGGTTCTTTGAGAAAATCAGTAAAATTGACAAACCTTTAGCAAGACTGACAAAGAAAAAAAGAGAGAAGATGGAAATAAATAAAATCAGGAATGAAAGGGGGAAGTTACAATTGATCCCACAGGAATAAAAAGGATCACAAGAGGATATCATGAGAAACTGTATGCCAACAAACTAGACAATCTAGATAAAATGGACAAATTCCTAGAAATGCACAAACAACCTACATTGATGCTACAAGAAATACAGGAACTCAACAAACCAATCACAAGTAAAGAGATGGAATCAGTCATCAAAAATCTTCCAACAAAGAAAAGTCCAGGACCAGATGGGTTCACAGGTGAGTTCTACCAAGAATTTTGAGAAGAATTAATACCAATTCTGTTTAAATTTTTCCAAAAAATTGAAAAGGAGGGAAAATTACCCAGCACATTTTTAAGCCATCACTCTAATACCAAAGCCAGATAAAGATATTATAAGAAAAGAAAATTACAGATTAATTTCTCTAATGAACATAGATGCAAAAATTCTCAATAAAATACTTGCATATGGAATCCAACAGCATATAAAAAGAATTATACAGCACAATCAAGTGGGTTTTATTCCTGGTATGCAAGGGTGGTTCAACATAAGAAAATCAATGAATGTAATTCACCACATTAACAAATTGATGGGAAAAAATCACATGATCATCTCGATTGAGGCAGGAAAGGCATTTGACAAAATCCAGCATCCCTTCTTGATTAAGAAAAAAATATGCTTCAAAAAACAGGTATAGAAGAAAAGGGCATATATGAAAATCCCCAGTCAACACTGTACTCAATGGGGAGAGGTTGAAAGCTTTCCCTCTAAGATCAGGAACATACAAGGAGACCCACTGTTATTCAACATTGTGCTAAAAGTTCTAGCTAGAGCAATTAGGCAAGAAAAAGAAATAAAAGGCATCCAAATTGGAAATGAAGTAAAGCTCTCCCTTTTTGCAGATGACATGATCCTATATTTTGAAAATCCCGAAATATCTACAACAAAGCTATTAGCGGTAATAAATGAGTTCAGCAAAGTGGCAGGATACAAAATCAACATGTAAAAATCAGTAGTGTTTCTATACACTAGTAATATGCAATCTGGGGAGGAAATCAAGAAAAAAATTCCTTTTACAATAACAACAAAAAGACTCACGTATCTAGGAATTAATTTAACCAGGAATGTAAAGGATCTATATTCAGAAAACTACAAGACACTGCTAAAAAGAAATCAAAGAAGACCTAAACAAAGGGAAGGACATTCTGTGTTCATGGATTGGAAGACTAAACATCGTGAAGATATCAATTCTACCCAAATTGATTTAAAGATTAAACGCAATCCCAATCAAAATTCCAACAACCTAATTTACAGAAATAGAAAAGGCAATTACTAAATTTATTTGGAAGGGAAAGGGGTCCCAAAAGCCAAAATCATCCTTTAAAAAGAAGAACGAAGTTGGAGGACTTACACTTCCTGACCTTAATGTGTATTATAAAGCTATAGTGGTCAAAACAGCATGGTACTGGCATAGAGATAGACACATTGGTCAACAGAATTGAATTGAGAGTTCAAAAATAGACCCTAACCTCTATGACCAACTGATTTTTAATAAGCCTACCAAGTCCACTTTTCTGGGACACAACAGTCCCTTCAACAAATAGTGCTGGGAGAACTGGATATCCATAACCAAAAGAATGAAAGTGGACCTCTATCTCACTCCCTGGTCAAGACTCAACTCAAAAAGGATCAAATACCTAAACATAAAAGCCAAGACCATAAAAATCCTAGAAGATAATGTAGGGAAACCTCTACAAGATCTTGTCATGGGTGGAGGTCTCTTAAACCTTATACCCAAAGCATGAGGAACAAAAGGAAAAATAGATAAATGGGACTACCTCAAAATTAAAAATTTCTGCACCTCAAAGGACTTTGTGAAGAGGATAGAAAAGGCAGCCTACTCAATGGGAGAAAATATTTGGAAATCACACATCCAACAAGGCTTTAATATCTATGATATATAAAGCAATTCTACAGCTCAACAGAAAAGAGACAAATGACCTGTTTAAACAATGGGTAAAATACCTAAATAGACATTTTTCTAAAGAAGAAATACAAATGGTGAAAAACACATGAAAAAATGTTCAATGTCATTGCCTTTTAGGGAAATGCAAATCAAAGCTACAATGAGATATCATTTCACACCTACTGGAATGGCCATTATTAACAAAACAGAAAACTACAAGTGTTAGAGAGATTGTGGAGAGATAGGAATGCTTATTCACTCTTGGCGGGAACTTAGAATGGTACAGCCACAGTGGAAGTTTGTTTGGTGGTTCCTAAGGAAGTCGAATGTAGATCTACCATGTGACCTGGCAATATCACTACTAGGTATATACTCAGAACCACTGCAAGCAGTGACACGAACAAATTTAACTAGTTTAATGTTAATTTAATGTTCATAGTGACATTATTCACAATTGCCAGAAGATGGAAACAACCCAGGTGTACATCAGCTGACAAATGGATAAACAAACTGTGGTATATACACATGATGGAATATTATTCAGTTGTAAGAAAAAATGAAGTCATGAAGCATTTGACAATGTGAATGAACCTCAAGGACATTATGTTGAATGAAGCAAGGCAGGCACAAAAGGACAAATATTGTAGGATTTCACTATTATGAACTAAATATAATGAGCAAGCTCGTGGAGTTAATAGCTAGAATATAAATCACCAGAGACTAAAATGTGGTTAGAGAATGGAAAGTGGAGGTTTAAGCTGTTCAGGATTGCTAAAAAGTTGTAAATGTTTGGAAAGGAATAGAAATGGTAAAAGCACATCATAGGATTTTTTTTTATCCCTGCCCCCCTGATGGCTCCCTTGTCTCTTTGCTCGTTGTTTTTGCTCATTGTTTGTGCTCGTTGTCCACTCATTCTTTTTTCCTTGTTGTCTGCTCATTGTATGTTTTTGTTTTTTCCTTAGGAGGCCCTGGGAACCGAACCCAGAACCTCCCATGTGGGAGGCGGGCTCTCAACTGCTTGAGCCACATCCTCTCCCTGCTTCTTTTGTTTTTGCTCATTGTCTGCTTGTTGTTTGCTTGTTGTCTGCTCATTGTTTTTGATCAGTGTCTGCTTGTTGTCTGCTCGTTGTTTGTTTATCTTCTTTAGGAGGCACTGGGAACTGAACCCGAGACCTCCCATGTGGGAGGCAGGCACTCAACTGCTTGAGCCACATCCATTCCCCACATCACAGGATTTTCAATTAGTAACACTAACATATGGGTATGATAGTGGTTTGATTTTTTGTCATTTTTTTTGAGTAATGAAAATGCTCTAATATTGATTGAAGTGATGAGTGCACAACTAAGTGATTACACCAACTGCCATAGACCGTACACTTTAGATAAATTATGTGGTTTATGAACAAATGAATAATAGGGTGGGTTGGGGGAAAATATACCAAATGTAAGATATGGACCATAGTTAGCAGTAATACTTTGATGATGCTCTTTCATAATTCATTACAAATATTGCACAACAATGCAAGGTATTTGTGGTGGGGTGATGTATGGGAGCCCTGTATGACATTATGCATGTTTGTTTTATAAGTTCAAACATTTGCTATACACTTATTGTGTATGTATGTTCATGTATGACTGATATACTTCAATAAATTGTTTTTAAAATGGAAAAAAAGAATGATGTTTGCTGTGTTAGTCAGCTAAAGGGGTGCTGATGCAAAATACCAGAAATCTGTTGGCTTTTATAAAGGGTATTTATTTGGGGTAGAAGTGTACAGTCAAAGGGCCACAAAGAGTAAGTTACTTCCCTCACCAAAGTCTGTTGCCACATGTTGGAGTAAGATGGCTGCCGGTCTCTGTGAGAGTTCAGCCTTCCTCTTCCTCCTAAGGCTCCCTGGTCCCAGCTTCTTCCAATCTCAGCTGTAGGATAGCATAAGGCTTGTCTCCCTCCCCAGGGCTTGTTTCTTTCTGGATTTCTCAACTGTTCAGGGCTCTGGTCTCTTCAGCTGCAAACTATCACATGAACAGCTCAGCTCTCTCCCCAGTGTGCCAGCATCCAAAACTAAATTCTCTATATTCTCCTTCTCTGTATATTTACTTCCCTGTCTTTGATTGAGCATCTGTTTATATAGTCCACAAAGGGATGGGGCGGGGACTCAAACCAAGTCACCCTAATGGTATGGTCAAATAAAAGCCCTAATCGTGATTTAATAAAAGTGAAACCTCTGAATCTAATACAATCGAATATGCCCAGAGGAACAGACCAGTTTACAAACAAAATCCAAAATCTATTTTTGGAATTCATAAACAATGCCAAATTGCTGCATTTGCTATAGGGTTTTTTGGTGGATATTTTTCAAGTTATGAAAGTTCCTTTCTATTTGTAGCTTACAGAGAACTTCTAAAATGAAAAAATGTTCCCATGCAATGAAATAATCTTTTTCTTTGAATCTGCTCAGATTCTAGGAGGAAGGGATATAGTCCCCAACTCTTTTTTTTTTTAGGAACTACTGGGGACTGAACCTGGGACCTTGTACATGGGAAGCAGGCGCTCAACCACTGAGCTACATATGCTCTGCTTAGTCCCCAACTCATAATGGGAGGAATATGAAAGAATTTGCAGTCATCTTTAATCCATAGCACATTTTATATACCATTAGGTTTAGTTTAGAATTTTTAATTTAGATTTTGTTTGGAGTTTTTACATATTTGTTCATAAGTGGGATTGGTCCATAATTTTACTTTCTTGTACTATCCCTGTAAGGTTTGGATATCAAACCTTTGGTCCTCAGAAAATAGGGGGATGTAGGGAGCATGGTAATCCCTCCTTTTATATTTTCTTCAAGACAGTAGAATGTTGATATGATACAAAATTGGTACCTCATTGGAATAATGTCTTATTTAAAGTTTGTAAAATTTGCCTGTAAAACCATTTGGGCCTGATATTTTCTTTGTGGAGATATTTTTAACTACTCATATAATTAATGACTATTCTTCTTGACTTAGTTTTGGCACATTATAGAAATTTGTCCTACTTGCCTAAATTTTCAAATTTATTTGCCTAAAGTTGTGTAGAGTATTCTGTTTATAATTTCTTCCATATTCTGTTTTAATTCTTGATTCTTTTTATGCTCTCTCTCTCTTTTCTAAACCAACCTCACCAGAGATTTGTTGCTGTATTTTTCTTTGAAAAGAACCAACTCTTGATTTGGATGATCCTCTTCCTTGTATCCTGATATAATTTCTGTTTCCACCTTTGTAACTTTTCATCTACCTGCATACCTCAGAGATATTGCAGGTTTGGTTCCAGACCACTGCAACAAAATTAATATCATCATAAAGTAAATCACATGAGTTTTTGGTTTGCCAGTGCATATAAACGTTTACACTATACTGTAGTCTATTAAGTGTGCAATAGCATTATGTCTAAAAACACAATGTACATACCTTAATAAAAGTGTGACAGAGACACAAAGTGAGCATATGCTGTTGGGAAAAATGATGCCAATAGACTTGCTCAAGGCAGGGTTGCCACAACCTTCAATTCGTAAAAAACACAGTATCTGTGAAGCGCAATAAAATGAGATATGCCTGTACTTTCTTTGGGTTTACTCAGCTGCTCTTTTTCTAATCTCCTAAATTGGATGGTTAGCTCATTAATTTTAAGGCTTTCTTCTTTCTCAATGGAAACAATTATGTTACAAATGTTCTTTTAAATAACATTTATGCTACAGTCCACAAGTTTTCTAAGTTCTAAGTGGTTTAATTTTCCATTATGATTTCTTTCTGGACCCAAGGGTTTTATAAAAGTACATTTTCTAGATTCCAAATGTACAAGAATTATGTATCTTTTCATATTTTGGTCAGAAACATAGTCATTATGATATTAATTTCTTAAAATTCATTGGGATTTCCTTTATGGTCAAGTACATGGTCATTTTTGTAAATGTTACACAAGCATTTGAGTGTATACTCTATTTAAGTATACCTTTCTACATATATCTATTGAATTAAGCTTGCTAACTGTTGTTTAAATCTTTTTCTTTACAACTTTTGCTGCTTGATTTACTATATTGAAGGAAGTGTGTTTAAATCTTCCACTATAATGGTGAATTTTACAATTTCTCCCTACAATTCTAACAATTTTTGTTTCATTTATTTTGAATTATTTTATTAGCTCCATCTAAGTTTAGAATTACTATATATTTCTTGGTGAACTGAATTTTTATTTTTACATACTAATACTATCTATCCATAAAAACGCTTTTTGCTTTAACATCAAATTTTTCTGTTAATATACCTACCTCAACTTTAATATTTGTCGGGTATATATTTTCCAGCCTTTTATTTACAATCATTACATATCCTTAATGTTTTAGGTGCCCATATAAATAGATATTTAAAATCTAATTTACAATGTTTGTCTTTTAACTAACACAAATAGTCCATTTGTATCTATTTTAAATAAATAAATATATATATATAAAATTTGGGCTCATTTCAGTTATTTATTTGTCCATATTTTGCCTGTTTTCCTTCTCATTTCTTGTTGTTTCTCATTGAGGTTTTTTTTGTGTTAGTTTTCTTATTTTTTCCCCAACTTCTATTTTTTTAATGATTGCTCTTGAAACTTTACTATGGATATCTAACAAATTTTAACATAAATCAATATTTTGACCCTCTTCTAACAACCTTAGTACACTAATTTCAAACACCCTCTCCAATCTAGCATTATTCTCTTCAGTTTTTAGATCCTTACTTTTTTAACCATACAGTTAAAACTATATTGTGGGAAATGGATGTGGCTCAAGAGATTGGGCTCCCATCTACCATATAGGAGGTCCAGGGTTCGATTCCTAGGGCTTCCTGGTGAAAGGCAAGCTGGCCCACGCGAAGTGCTGGACCACGTGGAGTGCTGGCCCTTGCAGAGAGCTGGCGCAGCAAGATGATGCAACAAAAAGAGACGTAGAGGAGAGACAATAAGAGACGCAGCAGACCAGGATGCTGAGGTGGCACAAGAGATTGAGTGCCTCTCTCCCACTCCAGAAGGTCTTAGAATTGGTTCCCGGTGCCACCTAAAGAGAAGACAAGCAGACACAGAAGAACACACAGAGACCAGACAGCGAGCGCAGAACAACAATGGGGCGGGGAGAAATAAATAAAATAAATCTTTGGAAAGAAAAAAAAATTCATTGTCATCATCATCATTTCACACAGAAAATGTTTATGTTTATATTTTCTGATTTCTTTGCTTACTCACTTGCATTGAGACTTTTCTTCTGAGATCATTTTCCCTAAACCAGAAGTAACTCTTTTAGAAGTTCTCAACTTCTAAAAGAGTTACTTCTGGATTAGTGATAGACTGCTGTGGCAAACCCTTTTGGTTCTTTTGTTTTGTTTTTGCTTAGTTTTGCTTGAATCTTTTGCCCTCATTCTTAAAATTGTCCTGAGAACACAATTATGGGTTTACTTGTTTTTTCTCCTCAGCTCTTTGAAGATAATATTCCACTGGATTCTGGCTTACATTGTTGTCTTGAGAAGTATGCTGTCAGCCTAACTCTTGTTCCTCTGCAAGTGATTGGTCTTTTCTTTCTGATTCCTTTTAATATCTTCTCTCTGTCTTTGGTGTCTACAGTTTCACTACAATGCATCTAAGTATGGACTTATTTTAATTTTTCTGCTCGATATGCTTTGCCCTTCCTGTGTTGTGGATGCATGCTTTTACATCAGTTCTGAAAACTCTCAGCCATTCTCTTCAAATATTCCTTCTCCTCTATTGCTCTACACTTTCCTTCTGGGATTCCAAATAAATCTATGATAGACTTTTTAAAAAATCCTCTTTGTCTTATCCTCTCTTTCATATTTCTATATCTTGGTCACCTAGGTAATTTTTTCAGTCCAAATTTTCCAATTCTTTAACTTTCACCAGCTGTGTCTAATCTGCTATTTAACCTATTCAACTGAGTTTTAAATGTCAACAATTATATATTAAATTCCTTAAAGTTATATCTGGTTCTTAAAAAAAATTTTTTTTCCAGGTCAATAATTGACAGTCTCTTGTTGTTTGCTCATTGTTGTGATTCTACCATTTATTTCTTTATATATTCCATTAATTTTATTGTTGCGATCTGTTTATTTCAATATCTTATGTCCTTTAGCACACAAATCTTTTTTTGTTGTTTCTACTGATTTTCACTCATGTTAGGCTCGTTTCTTATGTGTTTTATCATCACTGTAAATTCACATTTGTTTCATTTTCATCAGTAGGAATCTTGGAGGCTAGGTAAGAGATGTTTCCCTCAAGTGAAAATGTATGATTACTTCTTCTGAAAGTCAGAGGGCACTATCAACTTAAGGACCTTTTAGTCTCCCTTCTGGGGTCTCCTACCTTGAGGCTTTCTCAAGGAAAGCCTCTGACTGAAATACTGATATGTGTGCCTGCCTTTAGGGGAAGTCCTCCTATTAAGTTTGCTTACTACTCACAGCTCCAGTTCTAAATTCATTTCACTGGCTTTGGGGAGTAGAATGGGTGGTGCTGATGAAATTACTGCCCTTAAAGATTTCCCTTATTTCCTATGAGCCATGAATTGCATTAAAAATCATCTTTTTTTCTCAGGAAACAGTTTTGTAGTGGGAGGACCTTTTTAGAATACCCACTCTGCCATACTACTGGAAGCTGATACTAACATTTTAACCTGGGGTCTCAAGGCAAAAATTCAAAGGTATGGTAGCGGGTAG
This sequence comes from Chaetophractus vellerosus, assembly GCA_004027955.1. Lineage (NCBI taxonomy): Eukaryota > Metazoa > Chordata > Mammalia > Cingulata > Chlamyphoridae > Chaetophractus > Chaetophractus vellerosus. The sequence goes on from PVKH010005240.1 coordinate 16,536, forward strand.
GGAAAAGAAGTTTTAAACTGTTTCTCAGATGTATTGGGAAAGGAAAGTCATCATAATTTGATCAGGGGCTTAAAGAAGCCACCCTATGTTTCTGTAAGGTGCAAATAAAATCAGTACTGTCCTGGAGCTCATACTGACTCATAAGAGCTGATTGTGCACATCTCTTCCCAACTCCGTGTTCAGTGACAACATGTTGGGAGTTTGAAATTGGAAAATCCCATTAATTAAGGCTTTTTTTTTTTTTTTTGAGGCCCAGTTGTTAAACATTTATCAGCACACACTGGACAAAAATCTCCAAAATCTGCTGGCCCCATTTATCCATTCATCTCCCATTCCAACCCCAAGCCTGGCATGAACTCTCATCCAAAGCCAGAATGGTGTGTGGATTATCCCCCACAAATGTACTCATTCTGGCCTTACACCTCTGCTATGGCACCCCTTAATCTGGGTTGTACCCTCCTCTACCCTGGCTCCCTCCTCACCCACTTCAGAGACTTCTTATAACCTTAACACCAGCCCTTTGTTCCTCCTGACTCAAGGTCATGACTGATCCTGTTGACTTTAACAAAATGGACATTTTATTTGAACAGTCCCTCAGAGCTATCCATCTCACTCACTTCACAATTAATTATATCCTGTCCTGTGACCCCTTTTCCATTTTTGCCCCCAATTTTTAGTTGAACCATTTATTGTTATTAACACTGTCTATAAACTCAATTAAAGAAACATAAGCATTTTTTTTTTTTGCCACGAATGTGAATGGTTAACAGCAACTGCTGTCGCAAAGTTCTAGACTAGATATAATGTGACCAAGTTTAAGTTTGGCTGTACCACCAACTCACTCCGTACCCTTGGGCATATCATTCAGAGTATGGCTCCTTGATTGCAGGGAAACCATCACTGTTTAATAGCTGTCATACAATAGATGAAGAATAGTCACTTGTAAATCTGAATTAAAAGTCCCCTATGCTCCTTCTCCACATTTATTAAATACTTGACCAGAGGATCTGAAAAGATCCTTCCAGCACTCCTATTCGGTGGTTTGGTGTCTTGTCTCCACAATTAAATTGTAAGCTCCTTGAGAGCAGGGTCTTAGAGAGATGACCCAGTGCAATGGAAAATGCACAGGCTTTGATGTTGGATGCATCTCTGTGCTTGAATCTTAGCTCCACCACCTACTAGCTGTGTTGCCTCGAACAAGGGAGACAATGGAGAAAATAATCAAATCTGCTTCATGAGGTCATTTTGAAGATTAACATACAGTACCAGTAACTGGCATACAGCAAGGTTTCCTTGCCTTGGGTTTGTAGGGCCTCTGCAGAGCCATTCCATAGCGGCTGCAGTGCTGGTATACGTGGTCTGGAAATCAATCAGGGTGGATGGTCTGAGATATTCTTGTCTTCCTTTTTAACTACACTGTGGTCAGCAGTTTCAGCCCCCAGGTTTTGAGGAGCCCACACCCTCCCTCCACCTCCAAGACCACTCCAACTCCCAAAGGTGAGTAGGTAGATGTGGCATCTGGCAGATGATTTCCTTTTTCCTTTTCAGGAAATCAGAGGAGGTTGAGTTTATGGGAATGCAAGAGGGCAAGTGATTTTAAATCTTCAAAAAAAGCTCATCTAAGAGCAGAGGTAGGGGCAAGCTCTAGAAAGGTTTAACTCTGCAGAAGGCTCTAGGTCCCACCTGGCCACCCCCTGACCTCACTGGGCCTCAGACCCTGGGCTCTCACCCAAAGGCTCAGCAAGGCATTTCCTTCCCCCTCTTTAGGTTCCTATGGGCTCCCAGGGAATCATCGCTCAGCCCAGAGGCCACAGACCCAGACACAGGGTTTGCTCCCAGGATTTCTCTACCTTATGATCCCAGATTCTCAGCTGGGAGTGAAACAGGCCTAAAGCTCACCAACAAATTCCGGCGTCCCAAAAATGTTCTTAAACTCAACTCCATCTTCTATTTCATGAGCCAGGCCAAAGTCAATCAGCTTGATGTGCGGAATGGGAATATTCTTGTCTAACAACATAATGTTTTCTGGCTGGAGAACAAAAAGGAAAAGAAAAAGGGAAGGAAGAAAAGAAAGGAAGGTAATTAAAGCCCTGTTTTATGTTTTTGCTTTGGGGTTTGGTGACTAAACGGTATAAATTCTTTCTTGTTATTGTATCCTGTGAACTCGAAAGCAGGCATAGCGCTGAGGGCAAGGCCTGGGTTTTTTCCCAAGCTGCTGCTGACAGCAGGACTTAGAGATTTGAGTTCTACTCCCCTTTCTGTCTCTACATGGCAGATCCATTTACTGCATTTCCTCTGTTTCCTAATCTGTTAAATGGAGCCAGTGAGATACTTGCATTTCCTATCAACAAAACCATGGCCTCTGTGAGTGTGATGGGGGTGGGGGTGACAGAGCTTAGCCTGGGTTTACACATGACTTCGTGGCCTTGGTCTTCCCGACTGCCTCTCTCCCCAGCCAGCCAACTTCCTGTTGACAAAGCTCCCCTCCTTCTAGACTAACTGTATGACCCACACTTCTCTATGTGTCGAACTAATTTTGACCCTCAATAGGACACAGGAAAAAAATGCACCTGATTTGCAGGGAAAATACCAGTAGCCCAGGCTATTTCCAGCTCAGCAAACTGCTGCCGGTCAGACACAACAATGTGGGTATGTTGTAAGAAATGGACTATAGCTAGCAGTAATATTTTGATGATGTTCTTTCATAATGTGTAACAAATGTTCCACAACATTGCAAGGTGTTGGTGGTGGGGCAATGTATGGGAATCCTGTATGGTATGCATGATTGTTTTGTAAACTCACAATTTCTCTAATTAAAAGACAATTAGAAAGTGTCACTTAAGAGAAGCTAACTGATTCTAATAAAACATAAGTATATATGAAAAAAGAAATAAAATCATAGAAGTTACCAGAATAATTTTTAAATTTATCACTTCAATCTAGAGTTTTGCATTCCTGTCTGACAATAGGAGAAAAAAAAATATGATTACAACAATGTGGGTGTGTGTTGGGGTGGGGAGCAGTCCTGCCCTGGCCCTCATGTGTCCTGGGCTCCCAGAGAGGCTTGACCAGGGTCCTGAGCCCCACCCCTCTCATTGCCACCAATGGCTCAGAGTGCAAGGGGGGTGGGCAGTCCCTGTCCTTCATCTCTTTCTCCCACTCCTCACCACAACTGTCCTATACACTGTTCAAAATGCAACATCCTGAAAACATACGTCCGTTCAAACACTTGCACAGAAATGTTCAAAGCAGCATGTTCATAAAGTCAAAAAATGGCAACAATTCAGAATTTCCACCAACTTATGAATGGAAAAACAAAATGTGATACAGCCATACAATGGAATACTCTGCCACAAAACAGAATAAATTACCGATATATGCTACTTCATGGATGAATCTTGAAAACATTTCACTAAGTGAAAGAAGCCAAACCCAAAACCATATATTATATGATTCCATGTATATGAACTATCTAGTAGAGGCAAACCTATACAGACAGAAAGTAGATTAGAGGTTGCCAGGGGCTGAGAAGGCTGGGGAGAAATGGGGAGTGTCTGCTGATGGGTTCAAGGTTTCTTTTGTGGACGATAAAAGTTTTCTAAAAGCTGATTAATAGTATTATTTGTACAAACTCTGTTAATTATATACTTTAAATGAATGAATTGTATGGTACGTGAATTGTATCTCAATAAAGCTGCGATGAATGAATGAATGTTTTAAAAAATTGAACGTCCCTGTTTCTCAACATTTCTCACCTCTGCACATTGCTCAAGCCATTTACGCTAGCTGGAAGGCCTTCTGAGCAATCTCTGCCTATTGAAATCTTAGCCAGGCTTCCAAGCCTACCTCATCCCCATTTGTCCTTGAAGCCTTTCCTCAGTCCCCCTGAATGAACCCGCCCTCCCCCAAGCCCCTTCACACTTATTTGAATCTTTTTTAACGATAGTTGCCACATTCTCCCTTGTCCACTAGTCCTTTGCTGTCTCTGTCCTAGCTCCCTTCCAGACCCTTGGCTGCTGGAAGGATGTTTGCCCCTACGGAGCTTGGCACAAGGACTGCCACGCTGAAAGTGGCAGCAACTGTTCCCTGAACTGATCTTGAATCTGAACTGAAGACTCACCCCAGGTGTTCCCGACCCAAACTTCCAGGCTCTCTGAGGCATTTGTGACCTCACGTCACAGTGGCTGGAAACTTTCGAGGGAATTGGCGGTCCCTTCTTTTTCCCTTTTTTAAAAAAATAAATAATGTGTTTCCTTTTGCATTTTTAAAACTTGTTTATTCTTCCTGTCTGGAGATTTCTCTCAACATTACTTTGAAAATGTGTCAAAGTCCTTTCCCAAGGCAGAGTGAATTCTTAGTCTCGGCACAAAGAGGGGGTGGAGGCAGGGGAAAATCAGGAGACAGGACCGGGGCAGGTGGCCCCACTCTGGGGCCCTTGACCCAGCCGGCCAGCGGCTGCCCAGGATTCCCAGGTATCTTAGTGCTCCACCAACCTCCACCTCGCCTGCAGGCAGCTTCTCCTCCCTCCAATCCACACACCCCCCCCCGGGCCACCATGTTGAGAACCTCTCCTGTCCTCCAGGGGAAAGGTCCCGAGGCTTCTCTCTGGGGCCCATGGCGCCGGCACAGGTCTTCCTGAATGCCGCAGTGCGGTCAAGGCCCAGGCACCAGCTCCCGAGACACACTGAACGGGGGTGGGAGCCGTGGTGGACAGAGATGAACTCACGGCTCCTGGTGATCCCCAGGATGGGGTTGGGGAGGGGATGAGGAGCTTCCTTGCCTCACATCCTCTTGCTTCTGTGGCCCACAGTCGAGGGGAAATGGCATCAAACCCACTGGCTTGGGAGAACCCCAGGGCAAGGCCATGTTTTCTCACCTGAGTCCCATCTGTCCACAGCCCCTCCCCAAGAACCTAACTCACACAGCAGGAGACTTCCCCACACACAGCCCCTTATCGCCCCAAACCTGGCTAATTCCTCTTCATATTTCAGTAAAGATAGTACCTCTTCCAGGAGGCCTCCCCTGACCCCTACCTCCCCATCCCCAGACACCCTGTACCTCCCTGATTGCAGTGCTTCTTACACACTTTTGTCTCCGTCAGCTTACTTATCTGTCTACTGCCACTGGACTGTGAGCGTCCCAAGTGTTTTATTCCTATCAACATCCCAGAGCCTTCTATAGAGCCTGGCATACCCCAGGTGCCCAATAAATGTTTCCTGAGGGATGACAGGTACCATTTATTAAGCCCCTCCAATGTGTAGGGCCCAGTGCTAACCAAGCATGTGACATACTTTATATCCCACTGAACTCTCTTTTCCCTTTTTTCAGAAAGAGAAACCAAGATTGAATTTCTAGCTCATGGCCACAAATAATTTTTTACCTTCACATGTCAAACTCCAAAACTATCTAACCGTTAGACTAAATGAGCCCCCTCACTGTTTCTCAAGGGCCTGGTGAGTCTATCCTAGGAAGAAGTGGGAATGCCACTTGGGCTTGGCAACCTGAGGCAACCTTGTGCCCTGTCTTAGACTCTGCTTCCCAACCTGCTTCCCAGCCCAGGCTGCCTTTTCTTCTGGTGACACTGTCACCTAGGCAGTCAGTGGCCTCCAACTCCGGCCCCTGGCCAGGCCCTTGTGCTGTGGCCATAGGCTCTGGAAGGAGCTTCAGGACCCCTTAGTCCAGTTCCTCATTTCAGAGGAGGCCCTGCCAAGGAAGGAAAGTACCCAAGGTGGGTCTGGATAAAGCGATGTGGTCTGGAGATTTCAGGCTGGGACGTGGCCCTGGGGTAGCAGGAATGTTCTGCTGGGCCACGAGGACTTC
>PVKH010005241.1:0-22357 GCA_004027955.1 Chaetophractus vellerosus
ATATAGGAGACAGTGATCTTTGTTTGGGGGCCAAGATATACTTCCCTATCGGGGCTGCAGGATACACATAAATAATCCAGCCTGGAGAAAGGTCATCTCTGAGGCCGGAGCCAGGGTTAGCAGCAACAGCTTGCAAACCAATTGCTCTGAAAATCCTCCACGCGGCTGGCTGAGTACCACGGGGAGAGTGGTGCTGAAAGCAGATAAGACTTAACTCTGCGGGATGAGCCAACCTTGAACCTTATTGTTGCTCCGTAGATTTTATTAGGCATCACACGGCATTCCCTGCAGCAAAGGAAACCACGCAGAAGACAAGCGTGCTCCTTGAGGGACAGGAAACACAGGCCAGGGGGCATTCGGTGAGGTCAAAAGACCACGGTGCAGCAGGCAGGAATCAATAGACCGAGCAGAGTCCAGGGGGATCAATGACCCTTAGACTCTGTGGCAGTTTAGCAAACTTTATTAATAGTGCATGCGGGGCTCGCCCAGGGCTGTGCAGGCAGTTGCAGACACCAATTTCAAGAGACTCAGCAGTGTAATCGTGAACTACACAGTAAAACGGATCTGTAGAAGACAGTTCATAAGCAGGAAAGTCCAGCAAAGACAAACATTTGGTCCCTTTGAGAGGCCCCAGGAAAAAATGTTCTTCCCTAGTACCTCCGGGCCTGAACTTACCACTATCTGTTCTCTGGTTTAAATTGCTTTTCCTCTCTTTGTTATACTATTTTTCAGTTTTATTAGGAGAAATTTCAAACACATACCAAAGCTGAGAGAAGAGTATAATAAACCCCACGTACCCATCACCCAACTTCAACGTTTCTTAACTCCTGGCCAAACTTGTTTCCCTACTTCTTCCTCCCCTTTCCCTACCCTCTCCCCCTGCCCCGATGCTCTACGGGATTATTATGAGACATCCTAGACGTCATAATATGATTTCATTGGTAAATACTTCTCTTTGAACCTCTGAAAGGACTTCTTTTTTAAAACAACATCACACTATTATTTCCCCCAAAACAAATAATTCCGCAGCATCATCAAAGAGCTAATCAGTGTCCAAATGTCATCAATTGTCTCAAAGGATTTTTTTAATCAGGATTTAAACAGGGACTATTGCATTGCAAATGGTTGGTTTTTTAATCTGTATATCCCTCCTTCCCCTCTTCATTTTTCTTTGTAATGTCTTTATTTTAAAAGCTGGATCTATGTCCTGTAAAGCTGTTCAAATTCTGAATTTTGCTGGTGGTCTCTACATGATGTCATTTAATGTATTCCTCTGTCCTTTATATTTCCTGCAAACTGGTAGGTAGTTCTAGTGGCTTAATCAAATTTAGATTCCATTTTTTGGCAAAAAATACTTTCTAGATGGTGGTATATACTCCCACCAAGAGACATGTGATGGCTGGTCAACTCTCCTTTTCAATCTTAGCAGTCTTTTATGATTATTGCCTAGAGCAATTACTTAATTTGGAGTTGCAAAATCATATTCTAGCTCTATTATTTCTCTTGATCTACTAGGTGGAATACGTCTGTAGAGAGAAATGCCCCCTCATTGAGGACTTGTTTACCCAGAGGTATAGGATAAATGTCTCTGGGTAACCAAATGTGCTTGACATTTTACCTCTATTTGCCAGTTTTCATAGTGCTTGTTTTACTATAACCCTTAAAAATGAGCTTTTATTAGTATTATTGTGAGCTCATTGATTTATCCATATTTGATATATTTTAATCCATTATTCTTATAGTTACACAGCTTGCCCTGCCTATTGTTAGAGGGAGCCTCTTCAATTTGCTTCACAGGTCCTTTTGATATAACATTTGGCATAACTTTTCACTGCTCACCCACTTGCTCATCTTTCCTATTTCCCGTTGCAGACCAGAACCAGCAATTTGTCTAAGGAATGTTGGTTCTCTTGCACGAGAAAGGATGTTAGAGACAACAATCTGGCCACTCTGGGTGCTCATTGATAATGAGCTGATCAGTATTTCTAGGTCTAGGATGAAACCAGAGTATACACTTTTTTCAAAGAGAAAACACTGCATGAGTTCATGCCAAGGATGCCAATTAAAATTTAAGATTACAGGGTTTTTACTTCCTCCCTATAATTTTATATTTGGATACCTTTTCTCTTATGCAGAGAAGATTAGTTCTTAATCGATAAAATTATGTAATTGCTTTATCCTATAATATGATTTTAGTAGCTTTAGGTTAACTCCAGAATATTATCACTAAAGATACGATTACTAAAAACAGTTTAAAATTTTTAACATTGATTTTTGTGCTTAAAGTGTATTTCATTAAGGATGTGTAGACAAATTACTGTATTTAAAGCCAATTGAAATAATTCCTCTCTATGTGGTTATTCCATCAATTTGATACATGGTTATGTTCATGTGCTCGTTTTATTTTCCTTTCCTTTTATTTTTTAAGGAATAGCTTGTTAAATTTAATTTTGTTTTATAAATTTAAAAACACTTACATGGTTCAACATTGCAGCTATAAAACAAATTATATTCAGAGAAGTCTAACTCCTCTCTCTATCCTCTCCATCCTTTCCTTTATTTCCTCCTTGGGTGAATTTTTTGTTAGGTTTTGGATCTATATATATATATATAGATAGATAGATAGATAGAGAGAGAGAGAGAGAGAGAGAGAGAGAGAGGCACACAGATACATATATATGTATTCTTAACCCCCATATTTATGTTATAGGGTAATATACTATTCTAAGTTTTATTTACCTTTAGTTTTTTCACTTGAAAACATACCCTGTAAATTACTTCATAATAATATATTAAAACATTCCTCATTCCTGTCTACAGTTGTATAATACTCCAAAATGAGGAAGTATCCTAGTTTTACAAACAGTCCCACCTGAACTGATGACTATTTGGGTTGTTTCCAATCTTTGCTACAACAAATAATGATCCCATAACTAGCCTTGTGGATAAATTTAGCTTGCTTGTTTGCTTGCTTTCTATCTTTCTTTCTTTCTTTTCTACACTATACTATTTTTAGGATGCAAGTAGCCCTCAGAGAGATATGCTTGTCACTAATTCTCATTTCTGGGTGAATTCACTTATCATATCACCTAGCTCAGAATATGCATTCAACAATTTGTTAAAATAATCAATGGGACTTTTATTTCTCTGCCAAGGAATTGGGGAGATTGAAGACCCCCAGGACAGAAAAGGAGGCTCAGCATTGAAATTCAGGGAGCCCGACTCACAAAGGAGATGTGAGGGGTATTTAACTAGCCTGCTTCATAATTTTGCCTTGCCAGGGCATTAACTGAGACTAAATTGCTTACATAAAATATTTAGGTGTTTTCAAATAGAATTTAATTCATCTGAGTTACCTTTCTTTAAATCTAGCAGAAATCAAGCATACATTCCTTTTGGTGATCATTTAGTGTACTGTGAACTGCTTTGTTTCAGTCCTATAGCTAAGGCTCAATTAACCCACCTGGTGAACACTACAGCTAAGATTTATGGCCTGCATTTCTCCCTCAACAGCTACTAAGAAAATATTTTCCCCTCTACTAGAAAGCCAGGGGTCACCTACATTTGTACAACAAGCATGGCAAAAAGAACTGAAATTTAGCTGTGCATTTCTCACTTTTTTAAACTGCCCCAAAAATTCCTGAGCCATTAGGACAAAAAATTTTAAAAGCAAGCCAATTATTTTTATGAATAAATGTCGGAAAGGGAGAGAGAGATGATGCAAAGATCAGAAAGTGATCATTATAGCTAGAATTTTTTTTCTCTTTCCAAATTTCAAGTCTGAGGTTAAAATACTTTTAGACTAAAGGAAGACAAGACTAGCACTTAGCTTCAGAAGACCCAGTTACCCCTCCTGATCTCTGCACAAAGTTGGAGGGGCTTTGGGAGTTTAGCAGGACTGAAATTCCAGGAAAATAAGAGGGTGATGGATTAAGAAAGGGACAGAGGATACAAATGCAAGGGGTATAGAAATATATAGAACTATATAGAAATATATTTAGAAATAATATGGAGAGAAATATATAGAAAATAAAGAGAGAACTAATAGAGCTCTATAGAAAACACAGTAAAACTTTTAACTAAGGAATATGACTAAGCAACTTTTACTTTTGAGGGGGAATAAACTGGGAAAGTTAAATCCTCAACCATCTTCCTTGGATGCCGAATGCTAGCCTGGTTCCTAATCCTTTGTATTCTGTCTATCAGATGGGAACTCTTCTTTTCCTCTCAAGGCTGACCTTAGCATGAGGTTTGTCCCTAAGTTCTTCTAAATTATGGACATTCAGAATCATATATTTTCCCGGCATTTCTGGGTTTAAATTCTATTGGATAGTTCTGCTATACAGTTGTCATGGCAACCTTCACATTATAAACCTGGGCAATCAGGGGCAGGGTTGTTTATATCTAGAAGGATTTGCATATTCCACCAGACATGTAAGGCATGAGCTCAGCCCTTCCAGACTGGGCAGGGAAGGCTGTGGAGATGTGGGGGGAGGGAGGTGAAAGTGGGGAGGGAGGTGAAGGGGGGTGAGGGGGAGGGAACAAGCACTCTCAGCATCCTCCAGGGAGACAGTTATCTTTAGAGTTCCCCTCTACAGCAAATCCATTAGAAGGCACTGACTACTGCCTTGCCCCGTGGAATCCAACAGCCCTTTCCATTTCACTGTGGCCATTTCTCTTCAATCCCTCAGAAAACCTCTGCCTCAGTCAAATGCATCTGCTGCCAAGCTTTGCTTACCCACTGTTACAGTCAACCTGGGGTCTATCTACTATTCAGCCCAAGGCACATTCACCCTCTCTCAGCCCCTCGCCTTCTAAACACAGAGACTACTCCCCCCGCTTCAAGATGCCTAACTCACCTCATCACACCCCATTCAGTAGGGACAGTTGATTGCACCTAGCACACATGTATTTTCAGATGTCCCACATACCCCCTTTGCATTCTCAGGCAGGACTAGGAACTAAACTAAAATTCAGAGCTCTTGAGAGTGGGTGTGTCCATGCCTTTGTCTTCTGGGGTGTATCTTTAATGATGTGTTCAAGGGCAAATATTGCCCATGTTTGGATTAGCCACCCTTTTTGAACACACACTTCAGTGTTTTTGTCCATTGGCACAGATAATGAAGATGTTGGTCTACTCCTCTGCCCCCATGGGGAAATGCTCTCCCCAGTTCTTGCATGGCTGGCTTCTTATCATCCAGGCTGAGGCAGAAACATCACCTCCTCGCAGAAGCTTTCTCTCACCTTCCAGTCAAAAGAAACCTTCCAATCGTTCCGATGGCACTCTGTTTTGTTTACCTCATGTTTGAAGGATTTCTTGTGTACTATTGTATCATTTATTTACCTCTATTTCCTCACTGGAATGCAAGACCCATAAGAGAAAGGACTTTGCCCTGCTTGCAACTTGCTCCTGGAATAATGTGGTATATATTGCATATAAACATCTCTTGGTGAATCGATGGATAGTGCCGAATTAATGTACTAATTCAAGAGGCAAAATTAAGCACACTGCAAAATTTTTAATAACCTCGTGGGGTTTGTACAAGCTCGTCACTATGCATTTCTGTATTTGACCCTCCCAGGGATCCTACGAGGTAGGAACAGTATTTTCCCATATGACAGAAAACAAAACAGGGGCGCGGAGGGTTTGACTGCTCAGGTCATAGGAGTAGCAAGTCGCCACATCTGCATTCAAACCCAGTTTGATTTCACATCAACCATTTGTTTCTCCAGATGTGCTAACACCAATTTCCAAAAGATCTCTAGACCAGGAGCCAGAAAATCTCTACTCATTCAAATCTTGGCTTGCTCATTGCTGGCTATGTCACCTTAAACTATATCTATAAATTGGAATAGCAAAACAAATGAAAAAAAACCTCTCCGTCGTGGTTTGCAGGTACATATCCCAGAAAAACATGTTCTTAAATTTAACCCATTCCTGTGGGTGTGAACCCATTGTAAATATGATCTTTAGATGAGGTTACTTCAGTTAAGGTGTGACCCAACTCAATCAGGATGGGTCTTTTTTTTTTTTTTGCATTTTTTAAACAAATTGATTTTATTGATATACATTAATAAAGCATATCTTTCATCCAGATTGTACAATCAACAGTATTTGGTATAATCACATAGTTGTGCATTTATCATCTCAATCATTATTAGATTGAGCATTTCAATATTTCAATAATAATAATAAACAAAAAACAGACAAGCAAAAAAATTCTTCACCTGTTAATCTCTTTATGCTTCCCCTGCTGTACATAGCTGTTATTTCTGGCTATTCTTGCACAAGTATTCATTTATTTTTTTAAGCAATTTTATTGAGAGATATTCACATACCATATGTCTATCCAAAGTGTATAGTCAGTGGCTTTCAGTATAATCACAATGCTGTGCATTCATCACCACAAAAAATTCTAGAACAATTTCATTACTCCTAAAAGAAAAACCCCACACCCCTTAGCAGCCCTTCCCCAGACCTACATAACCATGAATCTAATTTCATCTTTATAAATTGATTTATATTTATATTTTATATAAATGGAATCGTACAATATGTAGTACTTTGTGTCTGGTTTCTTTCACTTAGCATAATGTTTTTTTGTCTGATATTAACATCATGAATCTTTGTTCAGTTTCAAAGAAAAACAGTCTTATAAATGCAATTTTACCCATATGCATATTTCACATGCAGTTATACTATGCTATACAGTCCCATGTTATAGTTTTTAGCTTTCCTTTTAGTAGTATACATGAACTTAGACTTTCCCTTTAACCCACTTTCATATCCACATAATAGTACTGCCAGTACAAACATTATGTTGGGCTTTCACCTTTTCTATTCATTTCCAAAGATTAACACATATCCTTTTTACCAATTTTGTACAAGTTAACCTTCAGCTTTCCATTCTGTAGCCTTATTCTATTATCTTGTGACCCATATTCAACTTATTAACTCCATGAGATTTCACAATATATTTAGTTCAAAACAGCACGATCATACAGTATTTGTCTTTTTGTGCCTGGCTTGCTTCACTCAAAAAAATGTCTTCCAAGTTCATCCATGTTGTCATATGCTTTACGATTTCATTTCTTTTTACAGCTGCATAATATTCCATCACATGAATGCACCACAGTTTGCTTATCCATTCATCAGTTGATGGACACCTGGGTTGTTTCCAGCTTTCGGCAATTGTGAATAACGCCTCTATGGACATCAGCATGCAGATCTCTGTTTGTGTGTGTCACTGTTCTCAGTTCTTTTGGATATAGATCCAGTAGTGGTATTGCTGGGTCACATGGCTAATCTATAGTCAGCTTCTTTAGGAACTGCCAAACAGTCCTCCATGGTGGCTGTACCATTCTACATTCCCACCAACAGTGAATAAATATTCCTATCTCTCCAACACAGGATGAGTCTTAATTTTATCACTGGAGTCCTTTATAAGCAGCATGAAATTAAGACAGAGAGAGCCATGGGAAACAAGAAGCTGAAAGTCAACAGAACATGGAAGAGAAGAGAAAGTCCAGGAGAGGCTACCATGTGCATTGCCATGTGACAGAGGAACCAAGGACCAAGGAGCACCAGCAGCTAGTGCCAGAACGCCAGTCTTTGGGAAGAAAGTATCGCCTTGACAACGCCTTGATTTGGACTTCTAGCCTCAAAACTATAAGCCAATAAATTCCCATTGTTGAAGCCAACCCATTGCATGGTATTTGCTTTAGCAGCCAGAAAACTAGAGCACTCTCCTGCCAACTTCCTATGGTAGCTATGATAAACACACAGGGTGACATACATGGAAATTCCTGTATTCTGTTTTACATACGACACTCCAAGTAAAGAATGGAATTCAGCTAGATTCATGTCCTGACTGCCTGTCAGTCTATCTTCTTTTCTTCCAGACTGTTCCCAAATCTGCTAAAGCATGGGAAGAAATGGGAGTGATAAACGCAATGAAGTCCCCATTTGGTAGGTCCAGATTGGTAGCAGCACTGATGTGGAAAACCTGTTTTGGAAGAAAAAATGTACAATAGCAGCTGGCACTCAGGCGATGTTGCCATTTGAAGTGAACTGCACTGAGATAAGATCAGCGTGAGTTCTCCTGGCAAGTTCTAGAGATACATTTCACGGGGAGAAAAGGAGTTAGAGATGGCTTTCTCCAGCTAGCACATTTCAGCGGGTTGAACACAACAAATCCAAAGGAAAGAAACCAACCCCAAAGGGAACTGAGCTCCTAGCTCTCCATCCTGTGACTGACAGTTAATACTTAATACGGTAAACTGCTCCGGGAGATTCAGAGGCTCCATCCCATCTCCGGCTGAGGATTCAGCTCTGACAGGTCAAATGAAACAAAATCACCCCCCTACTCCTCCCTGATCAAGTTTTTCCAGGGAACTAGTGAGAGAACAAAAATAAATCCCTACAATAATCTTTTTCACAGAATCCTTTTCAAAGCTGAAACTAAACTAAAACAAAAGCCAATAATTTTTAAAAGCTGAAAGTTTTTCTCATTTTATTTGAATTAGAAGGATTCATGTTCTGACCTAGAAAACATGCATTTTTTTCTTTTTCCTTAAGACGCTATTAAAATGAGACTCTTAAAATCTTATCATGAAAAGATTTGGACAAATCTGTAACTTAGGTTATGATTTTTGAGAGATTTCACCTAAAGGAAGTGCCAAACCTGATTATCAGGGCTCTGACTAGCTCTCACCTAAAAATGCTTTCCATTACTAATAGACAGAACCTTTTTTCCTTATTATTTATACAAGGGCTTCTTTGATTTTCTGCATGTGACACTTTAGAATGAAAAACTGGTGACTGCATTAATTAAAAACAAAGATGAGATGTCTTATTTCTTTCTCTCCTGAAAATGCAAGTGAAAGTCCCGGTAAGCAGACCTCAGTTTGTGCTTGCTGCCTGCCAACCAGGGCCTGAGTTTTCAGGTTTTTGTGATTGGACCTGATAAAAGCCTAAGTCACTGATTAGAATCGCTAATTGTAGAGTAAGATGAAGCAGTTAGGCACTAAGTGACTGAGACAGGCTGAGATAGCAGGCATCACAGTCTCTAAAGAGAAAAGAAAGTTCCAACTACCTCCTGCTTTCCCCTACCCCCCAATAATCAGATTGCCATGATCAGACCTGAAAAAGAAGGAAGAACAAAAGGATAGAAGCTTCCAAAGTGCCCTGGGAAGAGGCTGCCTTCTGCTTCTTTACTTGACGGAATGGGTCCCAAGTGGTAAAGGACAACCCCATGTATGAGAGATGTGCAAGGTGCTCTCATCTGAAGGAAGTGGTAGACCTGCCCAAGATCCCATATCTGAGCAAAAGAAGATTTGATACTAGAACTTGAGTTTTCTCTCTGAGTCCAGAGCTCTTTCTTACCTCTTTGCCCCTTTTAAGTAAGTGTCTGTCATCAGAAGGCAAAGCAAAATAAAGAAATACTAGCCTTGGTCTCTGCCATCAAAGAGATTCCAGTTCACTTTGGGAATAATTAATGTCTATGTGGTCATGAGTTACAAGCTGTTGATATCATGTAAGGGCCAGTTAGTTTTCTTTCAATCTAGGAAAGGCCAGCTCCTATGTGCTCTCAAGAATGCCCAGTCCTCAGGGGGTCGGCAGCACCGTATCAAAAAGGGTCACACTCTGAGGAGCAAGTATAAGTTCTTCTGTTATCATCTCCACCAAAAATTGATGCTCTGCAAACGAGTCTACTGGGTGTCAAAAAAATGAGTTTTCATTGGTGAAACTAGTGATTTCTTAAGTCTCATGATGAATATTATAAATTGACTTTCACTGGTGAAATAAAAGGTGTTCAAGGCATGTGGATTCACTAAAATTATTTAGAAACACTTCTCATCCTTGCATAAACTGGGTATAGATTACCACCAGGCCTGTGCCCTGGTCCACTAAGGCAGGGGCTCGTAACCTTTTTTGTTCCAGGGACCCCTCTGCCAGCCAGTCAGGTGAAAACCACGGGCCCCTTACTAAGTCCACACTATACTGTGTATTATTTAATAAATATATCACACCCGCACCAACCCGTCCCCACAAGAATCATGTTTTTTTGAATTTCAGTTCAAGCTCACGGACCTCTGCACTAAGGGATAGCAGCCCAAGGCTAATCGCTGATGAGGCCAAGCTTCAGCTAGGACGCTTGACGCTAACTAGAAAGCACAGACTCCTACCTCAGGAATGTTACTGTCTTGCAGAGCAGGTGTAGCTCAGTGGTTGAGCGCCTGCTTTGCATGTACAAGGTCCTGGGTTCAATCCCTGGTACTTCCAAAAAAAAAGAATGTTGCTGTCTTGACAGAACCTTTGCTACAGACTGTGGTTCAAACACCTAAAAAGGCAAGAGCTGGGACTTCGCGGGTTGCAGAACAGGTTGTATAAGCATTTGTGCTTCCTTAGGATGAATATTTGCTTAGTAAAGGACTGCACAGTGCATTCATTATAGCCTGGTAGTGAGGCTGTAGGAACAGCTATTCCACACTTCCTCAGTGGCGCTTTGTCACCAAAAATAAGCTAGACCTGTGCACAAGGGCAGATTCGCTGTGAAGCTAATGAAGTTTTAGCTTCAAGGCCCCTCACTTGTATGGCTCTCTTCTAAGACTGAATCTAATTTTCTCTGCTTAGTTTTGTAGTCTTTCTCCTAAAGAGGCCCCCAAATTGAATACATTTCAGGCCTCATAATATTTGGATAGACTCCTGACTTGAGAATGACTAAATTAGCTTAGGTCAGTTCCAACACAGGGTTATCTGGAAATATTAATCTGGTTGCCCTCTGTGTATTTTCCTCCCCCTCCTCTCTCTTTCTTCTTTGATGCCAAAGGCCATTCTCCCTTCCCCAACCCATAAGAAGGTTTAAAAAAAAAAGCTGGCCTAAGTACTAGGCAAAGGCTCTGCAATGTCTTCACAGGACTAGTTTTTCTCCTTCCAGGGATTATATAAAACTTGGACAGAGAAGTGGAGATGGAGAATAAAGTGGCACAAGGAGGAAGGACTGGGAAGAGGAACAATGGTGTCCCCAAGAAAGAGACGAGAACCTTTTAGCGCAAGGAGAGGGGAACATGATGGGACACCCAAACAACAAACCTACTTTTATTCATTGAAGCTTTGGTCACCTGTGGACAACTGACATAGGTCAGCCACCCGAACCAGGGGCAGGGAACTTGGACACCCCGTGTGGTGACAGGGAAGCATAGAGAGGACATTCTCCTTGCTGAGTTGAAAACAAATGGAGAATTTCCCTATGACCTGGTGGTGCCACTTTTATACATAGGTCAAAATGATAAAGAATACTAGAAAGCTGCATCACTGGGCATAGGAAAGAAAGTGGAGAATGAGTAGAAATGCGGGTTTTGGAATCAGGTCTGAGTTCTAATCCCTATTCCATTGCTTACTAGCTGTTGGTCTTTGGCAATCAGTCCACATTTCTGAGCTTCAGGCCCATCTTCTGTAAGTGGGGGTGACAGTCATTACTTTTCAGGGTTGTTTTATGCCTTAAATGGAAATATACACCCTACACATAGCAACTACTCTGTAAGTAGCAATAATTACTATCAAGACAACCTAGACTGCAACTATAAAAAAAAGGAGAGCTTTTTGGAAGCTGTGCCAGCAGAGATTGGCTATAATGGGGTCATGGTGGCAGAAAAGGCCATTCTGCTCGCACAGTTGAGTTACTCACACTCAACCCTTCCATTAGGCATGATTTCATTGTATCACAAATCCCAAACTTTTTTACAGGATTGAAAAAGCTATATTAGGTATTTTGGGGTGAAAACTGGACCTCTCTGACACTGTCTTTAAATCACCTCACTTGGAGTTTGGAACCGAATGTGTGTATCTTTCCATCAGCCTCATCTCCATTCCAGCAACGACCCTGCCCAAACCTCCTGGCCGTCCCCACTTGCAGTGCTGTTTCCACGTGGGTATGCATTTTATGCTGGAGCTGCTAAGGCACTTCCCCTTCCCCATCCCTATGTGTGCTCAGCCACTTGGGATGCCAAAGAGTTGCCTGGAGCCAGGCTATGGCCACCCAAGACCAGGAGGCAATAAACTGGATAGAGGAAAAAGGACTTCTCACCTCCTCAACTACCCAGGGGAGGAGGAGAGAGGTCCTGGCAAGGACCCTCAGCCCTAAGCCCTGTCTACCTCCTCCTGGCCCATAGCCCTGCAAAGAGAGAAAAAGCAGGCACATGGACTGTGGGTCCCACAGGCCTGGGTTCAAATCTCAGCTGCTCCACTAAAAATCTGTGTGACTTTGACCAAGTCACTCATCCTTTCTGAGCCCCGTTTACTTTATTTGTAAAACAAGGAAAATGTTACATCTGACACCGAATTCTAGTGAGGACTAAATAATCTGCAACGTGCCTATTTAATACCAAATACCTGAAGAGCACAGTATCCATGTAGTTTCTATAAGAATATTCCATACCCTTCCACAAGGGGTGCCTGACTTCTCGGTTCTTTTTAATCCCACCAAGCGAACCATCCCCAGAAGTGTGAGGAAAGGCCTAATTAAGAAGCTGCAGTGCCAGCCAGAGGTGACTTAGGAACCATGAGGGAGCTGTGTGTACCATGAGCTTGGCACAGAGGAAGACAAAAGTGGCACAGGGAGAAGGAGCACGAGGAAGAATGATGAGAGAAGCAGATTGTGCCTCCCGAACACTTTCTTCTAGGATTGCTTACAGTCGATCTGTGGCCACGCCATCCATCAACTCCTGCTGGGACGGCGCGGACAAAAATACCCACTATTTCCATTTCAGCTTGACAAGCAATAGTTACACAACTAGCAAAACCGACTTCATAACACAGCCCATGGAGAATGAACGATCCTCTATTTTTCTCCTTCGTAAAAATGTGTTCTGTGGTATTTATCGACTCCAGGCAAATAACTCCAGGCAGTGCAGCTGAAGTCATGGGTTTCTGACAGACCCTGTCAGAGCTTGCTTCCCTTTAACAATATGTTATTCCTCCTCTCCCTTTGCTGTCCATACCTCCGTCCCAAACTCAAGCCAACAGCCGAGCGGCTTATATTCAACCAGACGTGGCAACAAGGAGGGGAGTAAGCCTCACTCACCGTTCATACTCTCTCAGTCTCAAGGCTATTTTCTTTTTCTCTCTGGCTACTTCTCTGAAAGAATTTGCAAACGTCTTCCTTTCCCTTTTGCCTTTCCCGGGATAAGACCTTTGCCAGCAGCGGTGGAGAGCATTCATATTGAAGAGGGCGGGAACTGTGTCTGCTTTTCCCTCTCTCCTGTGTTGATTTCTTTCTGTATGGGCCACAGAGGGCTTTGCAGGGGAGCTGAGATGGAATGGTATTTTTTTTCAACCTCACCCATTGAATATTCATCAGGTACTGGATTCTACCTCAACAATCAGCCCAGGGAATAAAAATAGTTTGCAGCCAGTTCTCTGCCACAGAAAGAGCTCGAAATTGTTGTAAGGCAGGGCTTTTCCTGCCGGGTGAGGTGAAGACAAGCAGCTGTGATTTCCCTACACATAGACCTGTGCTCAGAGCAGACGCCTGTCATACCAGCCCCGGGTAAGTGGCGAGAGTGATCTAACTGCCTTTCCCTAAAGGTAACGGTCCTCATTACTCTCATTACTGAGTTGAATGAAGCTTGGGTGCATAATAGAATTTTCTTTAAAATATTCATCATCTGACAGCTGATATTTCAGCCATATTTGGCTTGAAAACTACATTGGGAGATGGAGGCTGAGCAGCAGGGCTCAATTAACTTAGTATTTTGCTCGCCTTCTGCAACTACTTTTCAAGCCCAAGTCATTAAAATTCATGGGACTCTGTGACATGTTACTCTCCTGTGAGCTCTCCGAGCAGGACAGAGGTGGCCACTCATGCACAAGCTGCCCCTCCTGCAGACACAGCAGCAGCTAGCAGCCAGCAGCCGGCAGCTAGACAAATCGGTGCTTTTCCTGCCAAGGATAAAGGGAAACTTTCGCCACCACCCTGCCTTCCCTTAGTATCCCGTTTCATGCCAGAAGAATCAGCACCCCATTCGAAGGCACTTTATGGGTCTTCCAAGTGGGTAGACCAGCCTATTCGTGGTTTCCAGATAAAAAGGAAGCCATAGGTACACAAGCACACGTCTGGAATGTGGCAAGTGGGGGAAGTTAGAGACAGACACATGCGGATTCATGTCACCGTTTTGCCACTTCCTAGCAGGGCAACAAGTCACTGACCTCTCTGAGCCTCAATTACTTCATCTGTAAAATACCTGCCGGGTTGGAAAAGAGCATCGAGAGCAAGCATTGGACAGCACCTGCCGCATTAGGGAGGCTATCTAAATGGTAGTTACCAAGATCACCAGCGTAGGGGCAGTACTTAGGATCATCGGAGGCCACACCCATTACGCCATTGTCTGCCAGCTTGCCTGTCCCCTTTACCAAAGTGTAAGCCCCCTGAAGTCAGAGACCATGTCTCAGTCACCTCTATTCTCGATGCTCAACATTGTGCCGGGTTCCTGAAAGGTACTCACTAAAACATTCATAAGTTAATGAATGCATTATTAACCCAGTAACTGTGTTAATTATTTGAATATATAAGAATTATTATGAAGTGAGAACAAATTAGCACCAATGTAATCATTTTAAGCAAATTTTTAACAGGAAACTGATAAAAATAAGCTATTCTTCTAATTACTATTGCTACCAGGTCCTAGGAAAACAGGAATTACACTTCAGAGAAGAGCTGCTGAAAACAAAACCTGGCCCCTTGGGCGTGGGCTAAAAAAAGGCTTGATAATTGCACCCTAGTTGCTAATGGACATTTGCCCATAGCCCCTGAACCATGTCATAATTTGAAAATGTTCGGTTTGTTTGTCGATTCTTAGTTTGCTGAGGTTCGGTTTTGTCTCAGCATCCAAACGTTCAGAATCTTATTCAACCTGATCCAAACCACTCTAGTCTAGAAATAGGTCTGAAATCCAGCCAGATAGGGGTTTTATGCAATATTTCCAGTATGTCTGCCTTCAAAACAAGTTGGTGGAAAGAAAACACTGGGCTAGTCCTCATTGTGGTCTTCCAGAACTTTCCCAGGTCAGCCTGAAAATGTTGTTCTCTTCAGAGAATTGTCATGAGATACAACCAAGAGGAATAAAAATAATGCAACTTTCCGTTTGTCGAACACTTAACATTAGCTTATATGTAGATAACATTTACTCAGCACGTTGTACTTTATATATAGTGAAGTCTCCCAACAGTCCTGCGAAGGCTCCTTTGGGCGCCTTCATTTTACAGGGAGTTAAGTGCCAAGACCAGGTTCTTGTTTTTCTGGGAGCTTCCACACAGTTATCTTAGCCAATCATCAGGGAACTGTGAGCAGCAGGTGGTACAAGCTGTGCTATAAAGAAGCAGGGCCAGGAAGGCGACTTTCCCAGGGTCACACAGTCAAAAAGTGGCAGTGCCGGGACCAGAACTCAGGCTGTGCTCCTTCTGCTTTAGTGTGTGAATTCTACAGATGATAGAAATGCTATTACATTATACATGCTGTCCCAATACTTATTACTGTTTCTTTAATTAATGATAGAGGAGCCTGTATATCATATATCACTAAAAGAAGTAGCCTAGCTTTAAGTCAACTTCTAGTGGGTTCCAAGCCATAACAGCAGCCACATATCAGAACCATGCTGTGAAACAAGTTCAGCAGTGTTGATACTCTGTCTACACCCTCAAACTGGATGATGGATAATAACTTATATAGTGAGGATTAAAAGACTTGATATATGCAAATCCTCACCAACTCTAAACTATTATTTGAGAAGTTATGTAGAGAGTGGCTAGTCATAGCCACCAGAGCCGGGCTTTCTGAATTAATCCTTTCATCTACTTGCTGGCTTTGTGATGTTGGGAAAGTTACTTCCATCCTCTATAGCTCCATTTTCTCAAATGTAAAATAGGGATACAGTACTACTTAGCTCAGGTAAGGTGATGTATTAATTGAATTAATATGTGCTAAGTGCTTAGAATAGTCTCTGAAATATATTAAGTGCAATATAAACTTTTTCTATTATTATTCACTACATGGATCCTCTAAAGTGAGTAATTACAGCCTTCTCATTTTATACCATGTATAAAACAGTCTCAAAATAATCTCTATCACTCGTGTGCACGTATTTTATACCCCCAGTGACGTTATACATTCCCGGAGGGCAGTGATGATGTATTGCTATTTTTAATCTCCCGCAATGCCAAGCAGAGGGGTAGACACATGGTAGGTGATTAATAAATACTAGCAGAAGTGGTAAAAATTGTTTTTAAACCCTTAGGCTGTTGTACATCAACTCAAAGACCTCCAATGATTCCCCATTGCCTACAGGATCGAGTCAGACCTTCTTATCCAGATCCAAGTCTCTATTATATGGCCTGAAGCTTCTTTTCCACCCCATGCTGCCCACCACATCCCAAGCATGCTTTGCAGCTCCCACCTAGCTGGCTGCCTTTGCTTATTTTTTGCCCTCTACCTGGAAAGGCTTCCTTCTCTGCTTCACCGATACATATAATGCATTTCCTCCAAAGCCCACTCAGCCTCCATCTCCTCCCACGAGCGTTCTCTAACCACTCAAGCCAAGCAGTCATCTTCAGCTTCTCTTGCCTCCTACCTCTTATAAACACAATTCATTTTAAATGTTTCATAGTCTTTCTTAAATTATGAATCAAAATAATTATATGCCTGTTCCCTGTTATATTTATTCTTTAATTCATTATCTCCCCTGATACACATAAGCTCTGGGAGGTCACAGACATTGTCAATCTTGCTCACCATTTGAGCCCCCAGAAGAGCATCTGGCATGTAGTAGATGCTCCATGATATCACTCCCAAAACCTGGTTGCTTGAAACAAAAATAATCGTTAATTACTTTTCACTGTTTCTGTAGGTCAAACATTCAGGAGCAGCTTGGCTGGTGATTCAGGCTCAGGGTCCCCCCTAGGGTCACAGCCAGTGCTGACTGGGACTGACGTCATCTGAAGGCTCCCCTCAGGCTCATGTACTCGGCTGGCAGTGTAGTGCTGGCTATTGGCTGGAGGCCTTAGTTCTTCCCCACGTTGGCCTCTCCACTGGACTGCTGAGTATTCTCTCAGCTTGGCACTGGCTCCCCCCAGATTGAGCGATCCAATAGACTCACATAGAAACTGCAAATCCTTTTATAGCCAGCATTGGAAGTCACACGGTTGTCTAGGAGGCTGACTATTATGTTCAATAATGAATTGCTCTCAGCTGAGTGTTTTCTCCTCCATCTAGCTTACTTGCTCTTTGCAATAAGCAGCTGCTGTATCTTCCTTGCAATATCTAGCCCAGGCTTTAAATCTAATGGGTGCTCAGTTCTTTAATGTAGTCACAATTAATCTAAAAATACTTATTGGTATATGTTTTTAATATTTCCCTTATCAGCCAAATCATGACTTAATTTTTAGGTTTTAAGCAGACTATTTATTCTATTCAGATGAATAATGTTTAAGGAAATAGGATTCCCATCTTAAAAATTCTTTAGCCAAGCTGGGGATTTTGATGGATACCCATCAGGAACAGTTGAATATGATCTCCTTTAGCTACCAAGTATAACACTTTGTGTTATGTCTACATGTTGGAGGTTTTTATTTGCTATTGTTGGCATAAACTCACTGTTTCTAGACCACCAGTTCTCCTACAGACCAACATTAATTGCTAGTTTTTCAGTTTTATATGTCTAAATGATATGGATGCCAGATTGTTACAAAATGAAAACACATCCAAATTTAATGAAGTTCAAAGGAAGAAATGTTTATTTATGGATTAAAGTAGAGAAAGATCTGTTGCTTGTAGTTTCTGCACTAGTGACAGCTCTTCTTAGCAGGGGGAGGTTGTGCAAACAGGGACAGGCAAGGGAGAAAGGCTGCAGTCGTCCTGTGATGCGGACAGTGAATCAACAATCAAGGCAGGCAAATGAAAGGCTCCTGGGTCTTTTGACAGCAGCGAAGAAGCCAGCTGATGTACGAGTGAAGTCTGTAGAGGGGAGTGGCATGCTTCTGGGAAAGGGCGGGGGTTCCGTCCTGTCAGTCCAGCACACATCTGTAGAGGGATGTCTCGGCATGTCTTGAGCAGCAGAGCACACTTTTTCCCTTTGGGGCACAGCTCGGCTGGTTGTTGAAGTTCAATGACATTATTAAACATTCTCAGAGTTCTTGGAATGGAGGGCACAGAGAATCTAGGCTTCACAAGTGTCAAAAAGACTTATTTCCATGTCTTTATGGCTACCGAGTCCCTGTCTACACATTGCTTAAGATCACATCATCATCATGTTTGCAGAAGCAGAAAGAACTGGCGAGCCTTTGGAACTGAGCAGAAGTCCTGAACTGGCCTCTAAAACTCTTCACTGATTCCAAGGACATAAGAGCATCTTAACAAATACTTCCGTCCATCAGAAAAGTAAATCAATATTCTAATTACACTTATTTAACCCAGTCAGACGTTTAGCTTATTATACTCTTCATTGTTGTTCAGTCTGAACTTGTGCTTATTCTAGAATTTGTGACATTGCACTGCTTCATAATTTTATGTTTCGGTAATAAATTTCTGTTAATTTACTTTTAAATTCATCCAAAATCTGCATCAGTTTTCTTTGAAATGATTTAGGCATAGTGGAAAGATCATTAGATTTAGAGTCATAAGACCCAAGTCCAAATCCCACGTTTGCTATAGGTTTTTTGTGTGATCATGAATAAGTCACGTAAACTTTCAGTTTCATCCCAGTTTCATCATATGTAAAGCGAGGATAACCATTTGCCCTCCGCTCTTCACAAGGCTGCTGTGAAAACCAAAAGCAGTGGTGCATGTGAAAGCCCCTCGCCATCAGGAGAGTTTCACAAGAGTGAGTTCTTGCCTATGAAATACGCAAGCACAATGTTTCCACTAACAGTCATGTGGACTCTGTTTCACCTTCTACAACTGCCACCCTCCACCCCCGATAGCTAAGTTGTCATATTACCTGATCTATTTTAAGCTTCTGACTTCATAGCTAGAAACTGCCCATGTGTCCAACTACATGCTCTTGGTAGAGACTGCTAGCATTAATGTCTCTTCAAAACCTTGGTCATAATATCTTCCTAACAATTTGAGAGGGCAGAAATGATTTTCTCACAGATCAGATTTTAATCTCAAATGGCATGTGACAAGGCCAATTTCCTAATCCATGTCTAAAGAATTTGATGCAGCTTTTAGATGGATTAGAAGCATGGTTTTACTGTCCTGAACATGGTCTCAAGGGGAAAAAAACGGACCTGTTGTCTAATTACAGCTATAAAGAACAGCACAACAAAAAGTATGCTGGGACCAAAAACCATGATTCATGGCAAACCATCCTCATTGTTCAAATAAAAGATATTAAATAAATCCACCTTAGAGGCCAGTTTGGTCACTTGGTGCTACATGGGGTAGCTAATTCCCAGTGCAGGAAGGCAGGAGCGGCTGAGATCAATCAGCCCACAAGAGTCATGGTAAGTTTTCATTATGGTCAACCAGGCCAACTGGCAATGTCTGCCCTCAACTTCTTCCAGGCTCCAATCATCTCTTCCATGAGCTATGGCATGGAACACTGGGGCTTTAACCAAGTAGGCATTGAGGCAGATCCAAAGCCTGTCCAAAGTTACTACATCAGAAAAATGTTTTCCCAGCCCAGTACCACAGTGGGGAGAGAATGGCTATCCCAACAAGAAAGTATTCAGCTTTTGAGCTCCTTAATTTTCACAAAGAATTGTCAGTTTTGCCACCTGTGTGTCTGGTATTTGATGAATTAGGATGCCCCTTCAATCAGCACAGAGGTTCTGCCCTCCAGGCATTTGCCAAAGAATACACGCTTGAATTCTCCACTGTTCAGTGTTGCTAAAAGCCCATTGAGATGAATGATATTTCAGAAAGGAATTGCTCAAAGTCCCTTCAATAGAAATCCACACAATACATTACTTTTGGAATTTAGTACCAAGACAAATGCTGTTTCTCTTGATGAATTTCCATGTTTTATTAGACCTATAGAAATATGAAAACTCCCTCTGCCTTGGCTATTTGGAGGTAAATTTAATATCAAGTTATGTAATATCTCTGTTAGCCTAGATATTACCCCTTTTTACTGTATGATGTTTAGTATTCATTTAAATTTTCCTGGTATATGTAAATGTACACACATCATCATCATCATAATCCACCTCCCATAATTTTCAGAAGAAGATAAAATATAAATTTACAGTTTCTAAGTAAATGGATCTAGCAGTTCTACACAAAGTACAGTGAAGCCTGAATATGAAGCACGTTGTATGTATACATTATTTGGGCTAAAACTGTCCATAATATCTCCTGAATGCAAGACCCTAATCCTACCCTGACAAATTCCTACTCATTAATCAAGAATTATCTCAGTGTTCAGCTCCCAGAAGCCTTCCCAACTCTGCAGAGCTCCAGCCTCAGTTGGAACTCATCCCCTGCAGGCCGCAGAGTCTTTTTTTTGCATAGCCCTGACCTCGAGCTTCCTGAGATCAGGAACCGTGTTTCTTCTGTCTGAGGCCCCAGCACTCATAAGGTCTGGCGTGTAATAACGGCATAAAGAAATGTTTATAAAATAAATATGAAAATACTTAGACCACTTCTCTTAACAATAAGAAGCAATTTTGCTAAGAATATAATAGATCAGAAAAAAATCTGGTTTTAAAACTTAAATTACTAAATCAACACACTGAAATAAATCAGTCTTTTTGTATGCTGTTCAAATGTCAATCTCAACCTTGGCCATTTGGAAAAGGAGAATCGGTGTGAGTAATAAGTGGCACACTCTTAAAATATTTTTAAGCTGATGCTATCACTGTACCCACCTGCATTAGTAAAAGACCTAAGTTAAGAACCCTCCAAGTAGACAAAATTGCATTTTAAACATGATTTTCCTTTTAATTTAGAAAATGTTATGAAATTAGCCTTCTGCAGAAACCAAATGAAAATGTCCATGCTTGATTCTTTGAGACAAATTGGACCTCCCCACACTGACAGTTTTAAAATACCCAATCCTAGCCAAATGTACATCATTGAAATGCACATACACATCATTATCGTCATAACCCACCTCATGTAATTTTTGGAAGTGATTTCATCATAATCAGAAAGTCAGGAGAATATTTGATCATTAAGAAGACAGGAAAGAAAAAACACATGAGCAAATGGGCCATGGGAGAAGTGACTGAGTTAAATTGAGATGGTTAATAAAATTAGAACATGAGATGCTAAGATGCTTTTTATTTTTCCAAGCTTTTGAAATTGGCTCTTAAGAACCGCGGCTGACACACATGCAAACACATAAATACACATATGTAAAAATATGTCCCCTTGTTCCTCCTGTTTATGAAAGCTCACATTGCCCTTTCTTGAGACCTGGTTTTGAAACCTGTTCCTGAAGAGGTTCAAGTCCACGCCGTAAGAGAAATCGAAGAGAAGACGATTTTTCTGCCATCTCAGTTACTGTTTTATCCATGTACCATCAAATGTGCTCACCCCAATGGAAGGATTCAGCAGAGTGGAAGCTGGTCTGTCTGACATCTGCTAAGGAATGGGGGAGACAGCGCTCAGGACAGAGATAGGCCACTTAACCATGAGAAGGGGAGGTAGTGGCAGGAACCAGGCAAGCCTAAGGCCCATCGATGGCATATCAAAATGTTTCCCAGAGTAGACTTCTGTAGACAGCGCTGAGGTCCAAATTAGATACTTATTTAGGTATTTTGTATAAATTCGCACAGCATTTCACACATTGTAGAGAAGCCTAGTTGCATATGTGAAAAGAGCTTTAATGTGACAGCTGTAGCAAACTGAAGAGAAGGCCAGGTGGGTAGAGTTGGCCATGTTAGTGACACAGGAATTTGTCCTTCTGAATTCCATCCTTAATCCTGAAATAAAATAGCGTAGCTCCACGCTCCTCACACATTCTGGCAGTGCAAGTGTTGCATTTTCTCTCTTCTCTTGCTGTATCTCTTTGTCCTTCCTTTCTCCCCTCAGCACACACCACCACCACCACTTACACAGGCATCTCACTCAAAAGAGTTACGTATTTTCTCTGTCAGCCCACCGAGTGTCCCATCAAATTGCTGGGAGGCCTTCCTGCCGTGCCCCAGGGGATAAACAGTGCCCAGCTGCCTGGGAAAACCAGGGGCAGCATCAGGGACGGGGGCTGGGAAAGACCATCGCGTATGTATGTGCAGTGTGTGTACAAGGGTGTGCATATGTGTCTGTGCGTGTTGGGGGAGGCATAACCAGAAGCGGGGAGAGAAGGCACCGGGAGAGACGGCCTAGCTAACCTAAGAAGTCACTGGCTAAAACGGAAT
>PVKH010005242.1:0-22355 GCA_004027955.1 Chaetophractus vellerosus
GCACTTGCTGTCTGCTTTTTGTGTGTTCTTCTGTGTCTGCTTGTTTTCTCTTTAGGCAGCACCAGGAACCAATCCTGGGACCTTCCGGAGTGGAGAGAGGTGCTCTAATGTCTTGAGCCACCTCAGCTCCTTGGGCTGCTGTGTCTCTTATTGTCTCTCTACTGTTTCTCTTTCTGTTGCATCATCTTGCTGCGTCAGCTCTCTGCATGGGCCAGCTTGCTTTTTCACCAGGAGGCCCCAGGAATAGAACCCTGGACCTCCTATATTGTAGGTGGGAGCCCAATCTCTTAAGCCACATCTGCTTTCCAGTAACATAATTATAAAACACAGAGAATATATTCAACTACATCTAGTTCTGTTCTCATCTGTATTCTCTCACCCTGCTTCAAAGCAAGAACTTCTCATTTTTTCTACTGCAAATCCAAGACTGGTAATACCACTAAGTTAAGAGGAAGCAACAAAATGTATCTTCAGCTGTCATTCAAATATATGTATACACATATATATGTATATATACATATATATAATCACTGATCTTATATTAACCTTTAAGATATGCATTATTCATATTTTTCTTTTTACAAATAAGCAAGCTCAGAGGTTGAGACTTATTTAATGCCACTGAGCTGGTAAGTGCAGAGTAAGGATACAAGCCTAGATCTGCCTTTTCACTATGCTTTGCTACTTCACAAGATTAGGAATTGAGTTCTAACTCAAAGCTTTGTAGTTAAGTGAATATTGGCTATGATCATACAATGACCACTTATATTCCTTCCTGAATATTTCCCTTAGCATTAAGATAAATGGCCTCATGAAATCACAATGCAACCAAATGAAGATGATTAAGTGAATGGTTAAGGAAATAAATATGATCAAATCTGTTGTCATTTCATGTCTTGCTTTGTGTAAAGATAGAAATGAAGATTATGCAAATATGATAAATTTTACATCCTCCAAATGAACATCACCTTATCTAAATTTCCAAGGACATGTATAATTTGAGATTGTCCAATAAGGCCTTGGCATATTTGTGTTCAGAGTTACTGGTTCAAAGGACATGTACATGCTTTTAGAAAGTTGATGACCAAGTTGACATTCTCTAAATAAAGCTAAAGAACCTAGCTATATAAAAAAGTTGTTTTTTTTTTTTTTTTTGCAGGGATGGGGTGGGGGTGGGGACCGATGAGATTCGTCTGGACTCAAATACAATAAGCTGTTAACAATGGTTACCTTTGGTGAGAGAGTTGGGAGAGGGTAGTTTGTAATTTCATTTCATACTTTTGTCTACTGCTTGAATTTTCTTCATTGTGATACCATTTTAATTTCATTTTCTTCTTACATTTATATAGTTAAAAATGTGATAAATGCTAAAAGGAATGAAGGAATAAATAAATAAATAAATAAATAAAATAGGGAAGATTTCAATACTCTTGTCTGGATAGAGACATTTCCCATTCTCATTACTAGACATGTGACACAGTAATGGAAAAAACAAAACTAGGACATAGCACTTATAAAGATGCCAAAAAAGTTTTACCTTGGAAAAGTTGGCATAAGTGTGCAATATGCACAATTCTGCTTTAGAGGTGTTGTCCCTAAAGAAAGTTCATTTTGGTTCAGCAGACTTATTTCATGTTTATAGGCACTGGGGATACAGGAGAAAAGATCATATTCCAAATTAAGTTTTCCCACAGAGCTTTCATCAATCACACAGAGTAGCAGAAGGGATGTATCACCAGGCTCCATTCATGCCCCAGAGCATACCACCTACATGCTCTCAAATCCCCTGGACCCCAAATGCCTTCCTCGAAGCCTGTGAGCCAGCTGCCTTGTGCCCTAAATCTAACCTGAAGGCATCCTCCCCCTTGTTGTTTCTCACCTAGGGCAAGTTTCCCCTGCACTGCTCCGTTTGCTCTGCATTGCCTACAAACTCCCTGCAACCTCTGAATATTGCTTTTAACATTTTGCCTCAATGAAACCAGTTTCTTCAAGGATATGACTCTCTCTCTTGCCCCTCTCAAGAGAAAGAGTGATCCTTATTCTTTGGGCAAATTTCCCTATAGAGTCCCGAGACTCCTTTTTACTCTAAATTTTTAGGTAATGATTTTTCTTCTCTCTTGGAAAAGAGATAAATTTATAATGATTCTGTTAACTATTGTTTTTAATAAGCTACACCAATATTTGTGTATACCTTTCCCTGAAATATAAATTTTATATTATTGAAAAGAAAGGATTTCTTCAGCTGTGAGAAATCTCTTTTCCTCAAACTGGCCCGGCTGGGTTTAATATGGGAACTTCTAATTTTTTCTACTGACCAATGAGCCCACTTAAAATGAAGAAGGGACTTGTGATTAAACCTCCACTAATCACACATAGTAACTTATGCCCCAAGAAAGGAAAAGGGCCAGAATAGCTCCACAGTTCTCTGCTGATAGGACATGTCCTCAGTGCTGCTCTCCACAGGGTGTTGGAAATTGTGAAACATCCAGATCTACTCTGATAGTTGAAAAAAAATTAGAAAAAAAATTGAAAAAGCAAAGTGCTAAAATCATTGTGAACATTGTGAGAAGATAATAAAAGGGGCATCACTTGTAAATGTATTAAGCTTCAAATAAGAGAAAATCTAACTAAAAGATCTACAAAAGTAGGCAGTTATTCTCATAAAACAAAACATCAGAGGTGGGATTTTGTATTGGTTCAGCTGCTCAAGATATCATCAAAGTATGCTTTCTCTTCTTCTGTTCTGCTGTTCACTGTGTTGATCTTTTTGTTTATGCTTGCAGCCTATAGCTGCTGCATGCTAATATGCCCACCTTGATAAAAGAAGGTGGAAGAGGATCCAATCATATTTATGTCTTCCTACCAGGAAAGCAAATACTTTACCAAATTCCCCCAGGGGACTCCGTTATGCCTCATTGGCTTGCACTGAATCCCGTGGGAATTTCTAAATGCAAGAGAGCTGGGAGAACAGGGAACAGTCATCATCTCATTTGACACTGGGCACATGGGCACACCCAATATATAGTTCTGTTATCAAAGGCAAAGCTGTTGGGTGGGGGGTTGTGGATGGAGGAGGAATTAGAGGTAGGCAATCCAGAAGGACAGCAGAATAACTATGATTGGTCTCTAGGTCAGTTGGAATCCTGGAAAGTCTACCCTAAGTCCCTATTTTAAAAGAAACTTAATTCAGCTCAGATTAGAGTATGGAGTCACCATTGATTTTTCCCATGTGTCTAAGATTCTTTTACTATATGGGTTCTGGAGATATGTGAGAAGAAAATTCTTGGCCCAAATAAACTCTCTTTTCTTGAGTTGTGGAGTTTCCTTCTCCTGGGAATGGTGGAAAAAGTTGATATGAGGTATTAGAGAGAGCATATTTATTTCTCTTTTTGGCACTGCTCAACCTAAATGCCTATTTCTTCTTGCCATGGGAGTAATGGTGGGCATTTCTGTTTCCTAGGCTGCCTAAAGAAGATACCATGAAATAGCTTGGCTTAAACAATGGGAGATTATTAGCTTACAGTTTGAGGCTGAGAAAATTTCCAAATCAAGGCATCATCAGGGCAATGCTTTCTTACCAAAGATTGGCTGCCAGCAATCTTTGTTCCTCTTGTCACATGGCAAGGCACGTGGTGATGTCTCTTTTGGGTTTTGCTGGTTTCAGCTTCTTGCTTCCACGGCTTTCTCTCTCTTTTTCTGAATTTCATTCCATTTATAAAGGACTCCAGTAAGAGGATTATATTCCATCCTGAATGGGGTGGGTCATACCTTAACTGAAGTAGCCTCATCCAAAGATCCTACGTACACTAGGTTTTCATTCATAGGATGAATTAGATTTAAGAACGTGTTTTTCTGGGGGTATGTAAGCTTCAAACCACCACAGTGGGAAAAGTAATTCAGTCAAAGTTATAAATTATAGCTATAAACTTTGAATTTTTGTGAGTTCCATTTTTATCTATAACTCTGAAGGAAAATCTTTGACCTTAGAATCCTTTACCTTGTGCAAATATGAAAGTAGCTAATTTAGTTAAAAATTATGTTACAGAGATCAAGGTTGAAATATGGTTGCTTGAAAAAGGCAACACCTAACCAGATAATTTGAAATATTTAATTGATAACATGGAGCACC
The DNA here is from genome assembly GCA_004027955.1 of Chaetophractus vellerosus. NCBI lineage: Eukaryota > Metazoa > Chordata > Mammalia > Cingulata > Chlamyphoridae > Chaetophractus > Chaetophractus vellerosus. The sequence goes on from PVKH010005242.1 coordinate 4,130, forward strand.
TAAGGTTAAAACATAAAATTCTCTTTTAAAGATTCTGATTGAAAGATAAATGGGTGCTAGTCCAGGAAGAGATAAATAAGTCTACATGGGTGCTCAGGACATTATACTCATCATTTCCAAGATGTATTCATATTTAGCAGACTAAATCTTATGATTTCTGTCTCTAGTATTAGAATTTTTTAAAGGAAACTTTCCATGATCAGCAGAAAAGCCCTTTTTCTTGGCAGGATCAGATTAATGAATTGGGTGTTTTGGAAAGCAGTGAAACATATATTCAGAAATTGGAGAACCAGAAATCAGTTAAGAGAGATTTTTTTTTTTTTTACCATTCTGAAATTTCCATAATTACTTCCGGAAGTTAGAACTAATATGATGCTGTCTTTCCAAATCTAGATTGAAAGTGAGGGCATCTGTTTTAGTTTCTCAGCTGGTAAAACAAGTACCATGCAATGGGTTGGCTTAAAAAAATGGGAATTTATTGGTTCACAGTTTTGTGGTTAGGAGAAGTCCATAATCAAACAAAAGCTTCATCAAAGCCTTGTGCTGCTGGCTGCTGGCCACTCTTGATCCTTGTTTTTTGTTGTTGTTTTTTTTGTTGTTGTTGTTGTCATATGGCACATAGTGGCCTTTCCTGGCTTCTCTGTGTTCCATTGACTTCTGGCTTCTTCCTGTGGCTTTCTCTCTGTGTGTCTGAATTTCATTCTCCTGATAAAGGACTTCAGTAATAGGATTGAGACCCATGTTGATTCAGTTGGGCCATACTTTAACTGAAGTAACCTCATCAAAAGTTCCTATTCACAAATGGCTCATGGCCACAGGAAAGGATTAAATTTAAGGGCATGTTTTTATGAGGTAAATAACTCCAAGTCACCCCAGCATCCAATCACTACTGTTTCTATTTGGGGCATTAAGATGTGTGAGAGTTTTTCATGAAATATTTTAAGCAGTGAGCATACATACATTTTCCTGATATAAAAATGATATAAAAATTCAGAACATTATACAAATTCATTTCTATCCCTTGTTCTAAATTGAATACATTATGTCTTGTGATGAAACAGGGCTGTCTATAGTTCCATGCACCAGAAACACTTTTTCAAGGCTAACTGCCGTTTTTTAGGTTGGGAGGCGGGTTTGTTAATCTTCACTGCACACTGCAGTGTACACCAATGCCAATATTCTCACTCAAGTTAAAACTCCTCCCCTGCGAGGAACATGCTTTCTGGGCATACTCTCTAATTCTGTCTCTGCATTGTTCTCATCCATGAATATCTAGATGCCATTCATTGAAGTCATTGGTACTAGACTCATGTCATCATCTCTATTCCATACCTTATCATCTGGAGTGATTTCAGTATCCATGGGGATAATTCTTCAGCTTACTGGTCATTTGGTACTATAGCATCAATTGCTGTTACCACTGACTTATTTCTGACAGTGTTCAGTCCCCATTTAGTCCACACATACTTTATCACTCATTTGGGTTTGTTGGACTTCCTCCCTTATTCTGAAACCTTCTCCTCTTGGCATCTGTGGCATTTCCCTCCTAGGTTTCTCCCTGTCCTCTGGATGGTTCTTCTTAGTCTCTTTTGAGAGCTCTTAATTCTTCCTATTTCTCTTAAACTTTGTTCTTTCTCAGTCTTCTGTATTGGGGCATCTCACTCTGCATGCCTTCCTTGAGCTATTTCATCTCTCTCATGTTTTCAGTAAGCATCTACAGACTGATGAAGGCAAAATCTGTGGCTCCAACTCAGAAGAAATTGTCCTTGAACTCTGGGCCCCAATATGATCCACCTAGATCTCTCAACCAGGAATTCTAAAAGACATCTCAAACTCAACACACCCTCATGCACTTGTTACCTTCCACACAACTGCTCTGCTCTGGAGGAATTTAGTTTTCCTATCTCCACACTGGCATTTGTTTGCTCAAGCCATAAACTTGGAATTTATCCTTTACTCTTTCCTTTTTCCCTCATTCCTTCTAAATAAAATCAATCAAGTCCTATTGATTCTTCCTCCTAAATGCCTTCATAATATCTCTCAAATGCCCTTATTTTTTTCTGCCCCTCCTGCTTTTACCCATTTCTAGATAATTATTTCTAAAGAGGACTACTGCAATAGATCTTGCTATCTCCAGCCTTTCTCTTTAATCCTTTCTACTCAGAAAAGCCATGTTATGATTATATTACTCCCTTTCAATGTTATCCCACTTTTCTTAGCCTAACTTACCTATTACATAATACATTTACAAGACTCTTTGTGACCTGGCCCTTACCTACTGACCTCAGTTCCTGCAATCTCTCTCCTTGGGAACCTTCAAGATTCAATCCATGTTATTCTGTTTACTTGATAAATTCTTCATTATTCCCTCCTCCATGTTGCTCCTCCCCATCGCTTCACATGATTGGCTTCTACCTATCTTTCACTTATTTTTCAGATATGATTTTCTTTGTGATACCTTCCTTGACCACTCTCTGTCCTCACACTTGGCCATCTGCCTCTTCTATACTTCCCTGGTTATAGCACATCACTCAGTAGAAAAAGTCCAAGATCTTTTTAAACCTTGTTAACCTTTGCTTTCTCACTGCCCAGAAAAGTGATTGGAACATAGTAAGCACTCAAAAAAGCACAGAATGAACAAATTAATAGACAGCATTCCTGGAAGTTAAGCTCAGGTCTGCAGTCAAGTAAATATGTGTTGGCAATATATAGTGCATTACTTCTAGTCATACACCACCCTCATAGAATGACTATGCTAATACAGTAGATAGAGCATAAACAAACAAACAAACAAATAACAATGATAATGTGTTAGGAAACGAGATGCAGTGTAGATATATGTTGTAAGGGTGATTAGCAAGGACCTCTTTGAGGATGTAACATTTAAGCTGGGATTTGACAAAGGAGAAGGAGCCAGCCATGTGAAAGGTTAGGGAAAGAGCATTCCAGAGGAAGGCATAGCAAGTGAAAGTTCCTCACAACTGTGTGCTTGCCTTCCTTCATCTGTCAGTTAAGACAGTAATTGTACCTACCATGTGGGATGACTTTATTGTCTAAATGAGATCAACCGTGTAAAGTATCTAGCCCACAGTCTGGTCAACAGAAGCACTAAAAAATGTTACTGTTATTATTAAATATAAAGTATATATCAAGTTGTCTTCTTCTGAAGGGGATCTTTAGATTTGTATGTTTTATTTTACATGCAGAACCAAATTTACCTTACTTAGCCCACATCAAATCAATTTCAGCAAACTTTAATTGAGCACCAACTATGTGCAAAGCAGAACGCTGGCTGCTCTGAAATGTCAAGGAAATACCTAGGAATTATATTCTGTGTCACTGCTGTTATTTGTTTCTTCTTTGTCTTCACTATCCATTCTAGAAGCTAATTCCCCCCAAACACACGCACACATATTCATCTCCTTATATTTTCCATCTGTTTGCTTGCTTGGAAATTCAGTAAACATGACTTTTCTAGGGTGATGACCTTACAAATCTTTTGAATCACAGTTGGTATTTCCGAATATTTGAAATGCTCATGGCAAGGAAGTCGTCATGTTTTTTAAAGAAAGGCTGTCACAAATACTATACTATATTGAAAAAGCAGCCAGATGTTAATGGAAAATATAAATGTTATCCAAGAAAAGTTTTGCATTTATATATTAAGACAATTTTTTTTTAACCTAAAAGCTACATGTGGCTACATTTCTTTTCTTCATGTAGGTGTCCATTTCCAGGGAAAGGATGACAGAAATGTTAGAAATGCAAAATTAATTAACACCTTGTATAGTTCATTTGGCTCCTGCAGATTCAGTAATGGCTTATTTGTATATAACTGTGTCTGTTGCTTATTTTTGGCAAGTTTGGGCAAAGTATCTGCTCTGCACAATTTCTGGATTTCTGATGCTGCTGAGAATAACTGCAAGGGTAGGAGGTAATGGAGGGAGAATGAAAGACTATAAAATGTTATCGTGAGGGATTATGTTTTATTTTCAAAGATTATGAGTCAATCTTGCTTTTTTTTCAAAGCAAGAAGACATTTTACGGCTAATGGCTTCTTTTATATAAACAAAGTTGAAAGAAAATTAAAATGAATTACTTTAATTACAACTTTTAAAAAACATAAAGATTGCAACTTTAAAAATATTTTTGTAATTTGATTGCTAATGACAAAGTTCTTCAATAATTAAAGACTGATCTGAAGATGACACCTGAATAAAAGGGCCATAAAAGCTCTGCCATCTATTATTCAATTGTGTTTTTGTTTTCATCAGGCTCTCTTTAAACAAAACAGTGTCCAAACTATCACAAACTAAGAGATTGGATGGGAAATCTATTCCTTAAACTTAAAATTTTGTCTGATAGACACCTGGTGACTCTTTATTAAAATTTTTTTATTTCTCTGATATGAGAATGACCCCTTTTAATATGTGTGTTTATGTGTGTGTATACATACAAGTGCATGTGTGTATATATAAATGTACACAGCTGTGTATGCATGTGTGTATAAATCTGGAAAAAGCTTGTGAATTGTTTGTAGGACTTAAACTTATTTTTAAAGTAGTATTGCAGTCCTTTCTGTCTACATTAGAATTAGATTTCTATTTTTTATAGCCAAAAGCCTTATTTTTCAGAACTATGTATACAGATATGAATAAAATAAAGTAATTCTATATGATTGGACTTATAAACCAATCATTCCAATGTAATATAAAAAGCACTGTTTGTGCTATGAACACAGTGTAGAGGACAAAGGAACTTGGTTACGGTTGGTGAAGGCTTTGGAGAGTGATATTTGAGCTGGGTGTTAAATTATGTGTGTGTAGACACTGGGGTAAGATGAGAGAGGAGCACCTACTAAGACCAAAGAAATAGTTTGTCAAAGCCTAGAAGCTGTAAAATTTATGGTATGTTCAGGAGTTGTAAGAATTCTATATTTCTGCTGCTGCATAAATTGTGAAGGAAAGTGATGGTAGATGAAACTGAAATAGAAGTGGTGGATTGAGTGGGTTTTGAAAGAATTTGAATTGTATATACCTGTGGAAAAATCAGCTCTCCCTAAGAAACCGTAACATAACAATACTACCAGGGCAGTAAAATATGAATCACAATATACATGTATAACAGGTTAAAAATTTAACATGTGGTAAAAATCTTCCACCTCTTCCCTGCCTTCCCTTGCATCTCAGACTTTTCATATTTTGGTCAGGACAATGGAGAAAGCAGGAAACTGAGAAAGACAAAATGATTAGAAATGAGAGAGATAATTGGGAGAACAAAGAATACTTCTGAAAAAGTGAAAGAAAAAAGGGAGGGAAATAACCAGTAAAAGCTGAGTTTTAGAAGTTGTTAAGGATTTTAAACACATGAGACTAGAAGCCGGCACCAGAGACTGCAAGTAGCTATGATGTTGTGTGAGATAATGAGAACAGGACTGTGAAACTGTGTTTAAGAATATTACTGTGTGTGTTGAATGAAGCTTCCCTTTGGCATCTTTCCCAGATATTTTAGTAAATATTTTTTAACTGCTTTTATTTCATTGTTATTGAATATATGTTTCCTTTGTATGGAACACCTGATGAGGTGTTCAAATTTGCATCAGCAAACATAAAATAAGTGAATTCTCTATATATCTTCACTTTAGAAAAGGTTAAAAATACATTTCAAATATTTAGTTTAGTGACACTAATATATGGAAAGACCGTCACGTAAAATGAACAAATCTAAACTGTTTAAGCCTGCTCAGTGGTGTGTCAGTCATGTCTTTAGAGTGAGAAGGGATAGAGAGAGATGTCCAGGATTTGATAGCTACATACCATGCCTATAACTGTCCTACTTGGTGCCCAAATAGATGGATGCATAGAAAGCAAAGCCACGTGAATCTCAATGATGTTGATGGTAAAACATTTGGTACCTGTATGTAGGAGACATTTGTCTAGTGAGCTGGAAGGATAAGCTCATATATAAACAACAATGATTATATTTTGTTCTTCTGACCTAAGGTCTACAAAGTGTCCCCTACTTGGAATACTTTCTCTACAGCCTATACTCTAAGCCCAGTTCTCTTTGAGTTTACCACTCTGATGAGAATGCAATCAAAGTGAAAATTCCAAAGCCAATCTCTTTAAGGAAATATGGAGAATGTTTAATATTTGTTGCCTAAATTCTGACATAAGTGTTTATCTCTAAATCTTCTGAAGATGGAGCTATGTCTGATCCAGGCACATCTAAATAAATTTGAGAGGAGAAAATAAAAATAAGGTGGATCCAAAATTAGAAAACATCTGAGGACAACAAGCTACCTATAACAAAATGATTTAAATTTCTTCTCCACAAGAAGAAAATGTTAAATCCCTGCATCAGCACTTTGGTATTTTGGCCCAGTACTGTCATCGTCTTTCATCTTGAGCACTATTATTGTTTCTCAATGGTTTAGAATCTGTTGGTGGTAGCAGGAGTGTGGGAAAAGGAGAGGTCTCAAGTGCCTTTGATAATTCAAGGTAAATTTTCAGTACCTGGAAGACTCATTTAATATGAATCATTTGCTTTCTTTAAAACTCCATTCAAATAAGAGTGTTCTGCAATATTCTTAAACTTTCTTTTGATCCATAGCAAATTTTCCTGTGTTGCATTTACTATAATTCTTCTTACCAACATTGGCAGTATAGAATGAGTCAGAGAGAACATTGTTAACTCAGGCACAGAAAGAACTATTCAGCATACTTCCTGCATTCACAGAAGAGCTTAAACTTTTTTTTAGACTATGTCTCAGGTTTTTAAAGAAACTCAAATCAATAATCTAAGATCACAAAATGTCTTTGGGATAGTCAATGAAGCACACTCAGAGTTATTTAAAGACTTATGTTTAAAGCACAAATATAAAATATACAAACTCTGCGTGAATTGTGGACAACCAAGTTGGATCCAGTATTGAACAAGGGGTAGAAACAGAAAAGAAAAGATGGCAAGCCTTCCAGAAGTTTACATTGTTAATCCTATATCTTCCACTTCAGTTACTACAATTTTATGCCTATAGTAGGTACTCAAATAATTTTAGAATTGGAGTTTAAATAAAATGACTCTTAATTTCAGGATGATGTTGATAGTTTTTATGTGGATAAGGAGAATTACCCTTTGAATAGCTCATCCAGAATTTTATAGTATTCTTTTTAATGAAATAAAAGAACATTTTCTGCACTTTTTAATGATATCAGCAATCGATGCATATTTGCTGTGCCCTCAAGTAAGCATTTTAGAAGCAGCCACGCTATGCCCAGTAGGAATGAATAGCTTTATTTAGTAAAGTTCCTGAAGCAATGCTGACCTTTTATGACATCTTTGAGAGGTAGAACAGCAAATCTCTCTGGTACTATTATTAGGGAAGAACACTGGTAAACCAATGCAACAGACTTTCTTTTCAAAGGAAAAATAGACATGCAATTGGAAAAATGTTTTGAATATTGTGGAACCTACAAAAGATTAAAATTAAACTCTAAAGTAAAAATGACTCAAATCAGACAATACTTTAAAATATATTTTCTTTCCTTTTGCAGTCAATGTTCTCATAGACATGCTATAAATACCACAATATAATTATGTAATATAGGGTAATACATATCATTTAAATATTTAATATAATCAAGGTAGATATAATAATTGCTGCTATTTTTTAGTATTGGCTATGTTGAAGAAATGGTATTATGCTCTTTATATGTATAATCTTTTTTTTGCCCTGGAACAGTTACATGAAAAATTTGTTAGTTGTGTATTAAAAATGTAGCAGCGAAGGCTTAATGAAGTTAAATAACTTGCCTAGAGTAACAGCTAGTGAGTTTATATGGCTGGAAATTTGAATGTGGTCTGGGCTTCTAAAGACTGTGCTCTTTAGTCAGTAGCTATTTATCAGTTCTCATCGCCACCATCTTTCAAGACATCCCTCCCAAAATCTATATGCAGCAGATGGATTTTTATCAAGTGAAAAATGTATAATTTTTTCTTAAAATAAAAATTTTACAAATGTGTCTCTCTCTCTCTCTCTAAATATATATATAAACAAATAAGGCAATCTATGTAAACTTAAGTTTTTGACTTTGGGTGTATTAATTGTGGTCTTTGTTCAGCAAACTTAAATAAAACAAAATAAAATTCAAACAAACCTGTTAGAAGTCTGAAAACAGGGTTGGTAACACAGTGCTAAGATGCTGCGATTTGGTGAACTTTTTCCATCCCCACCTGGTTCTATTATTTTCTGAACCAAAAAAGGAGTGTTTTTTGCCTGAAATATAAGAGTCTACGTTAGTAATCCATATTTGCCTTCTGAGTGAGATCGGATATTATGTGTTGCAACTATATTTGAAACTCATGCTAGAATTCACTTCAGGCTAAACCCTGCTATGCTGTTGGAACTATGCACAGTTGGGCATGCTATATGACATTCCTGCAAATGAGTAGTATATATAGACTTTCCACCATATGGGTGTATTTTAAATTCCACAGCAATTAGAAACCATGCCAAGGCAGGAAGGACACTGATGAAAAAAAACTTCAGACTTGCAGAGGCTCTGGTTCATTCACTCATTAATTCATTCACATATACTCATTCATTCAACAAATATATATTGAACACCTACTAGGTACTAGGCACGCCACTGGCACTTAGGATATACTAGTAAACTAAATAGAATAATTCCCTATCTTGTATACCTTCTGCTAATAAGATATGTCTTAAATATGCCAAACTGCTATTTACCATACCCCTAAGGCAGGGATCAGCAAACTTCTCCTATAATGGATCAAATAATAAATATTTTAGGTTTTGTGAGCCCTGATGTCTCTGTTGCAACCACTCAACTCTGCCATTGTACTGTGAAAGCAGCCATAGGCCATGTGTAAACAATGGGCATTTTGCAGATGAATTAAGGGAGGCCCTGTAAAATTAAGTGGTTAGCTCAAGGTCACAAAGTAGACTCAGAACCAGGACCACAACCTGTAGCTCCTGACTCCTAATATAGTTTCTTTCTGTTTTACTACATTTCTTCTACGTGCTGAAAATCATAGCACCTGTTATACTATTGTTGTAATGTGTGTAAAAGAACACTTTTCTTTGGTTTCTTGGGGTCCAGGTACTTAACTAGATATTTCCTAGTGCTAAAAACTCAACTATGAACTACCATCACTACAAGTACCACTTCACCAGCATCACTGTCACCAGTATCACTTTTACTACCATCCTCATAACCACCAGGAACAACCGGAGACAGAATGGGTGTATTTAGCTGGGTGCAGAAGGGGCTGGGAATGCACTCAGTGAAATTATAAAAGCACCTCGGTAAGGAGGTGTTGGGAAGACCTTATAAGATTTAGGTTTGTGCTGATGATTGTTAGGATGGAATTTGGAGCAGAGACTCTTTTGTATTGGCAGCTATCAAGAAACAAGGACAGTTTGATGATTGGATTTCTTGATCCATTTTATCTAGAAGGTGGGGGGATTAAAATGGTGCTAAATTGCATTGGTAAAGAGGCAACAATCACTCAGGTTAATAAGAAGGGGGTCAAGGTTGTCATTTTTGTGGTTGTGAGTGGCCTTTTCTCTATCTTGTTGCAAACATGTTTTTCATTTTCTTACTTACTTTTTCTTATTTTAATAGCAATACATGCTCAATAGTTATAAAATTCAGATAGGAAAGAGAAGAAAATTAAAATACACCATCCAGCAATAACTATAATTAACAACTTAGCATGCATCAATTATTTGGGTGTATAAATGCTCACACATATATTTGCACATGGGATTATACTGTACATTCCAGTTTGTAATGAATTTTCTCACTTAATTTAGAATAAACAAGTTTCCATAAAATATCATGATATTTAATGGTCTGAAAGATAGTTCACAGTGTGGTTATGCCATAATTTATTTAACCAATGACTTATTAAATATTTAGAAGGTGGTTTCTAGCTTTTTGCTATTATTAAAACATATGTAAATCTTTGTGAAAATTCTAAATACTTTTCTTGGATTGAGTCCTAGAAATGAGAATGAAAGTCTATGCACATTTTTAAGGCTTTAAAAATTCTTGGCCAAATTGCATCAGAAAACTTGTACAAATTTTTCCCATACTAGCATAATATGGAATATTCCTCTCTGCCCCCATAAAAGTGTATCCCATTTTATTTAAAACTGACTTTAGCAGAATATCCCATTAAGGATATAACATTACTTAGTTCTTATTGCATATAATTCATTCACATTTCCAGCTAGTCCAATAAACTTTTATTACGTATCTACTTTGGGCCAGCCACCGTGGTAGGTGCTGAATATACAAAAACCAATAGTCCGTGATTTTCCGTAAAGTGAGCATCTTTGCTTGTCAAAGTCTGGACACATGGTCACCAGCTGCTTTATAGAAAAAGCTGAGAAGATAGGCAAGTCTGGTTAGGTGAGCTTATATTGGAGGAAAATTGTGTGATTTTGTGGCACCTACTGCAATCAGACCATTGCAAACAATTTGTCATTATTTTGGGTGTGTGATGCAAGAATTAATGTTTTCTTCAAATATTTAGGGACTGCATTTTAGATAAGTTAATGTCATTTTTGTATGAGCCATCCTTACCACAAATATTGATTGGACTCACAGCAAAATTTTAGTAATCACCATAAAATACATTACTGGTTCAGAGGCAAACTCTTAACTAATTGTTCTGGGAAAAAATATATACTGTTGGATCTAAGTCCCATATCCTTGTTGTGCTACTGTTCCGTTAGGCCCATATGTCAAATTGCTATCAAAAGAAATCGTGACCCAAGTATTAATATGTGAGAATGTGAGATATCATTGGATATCTTGAAAACAAAGCTTCATGTTACCAGACAACATTAAAATGGGGTAGGCAGTAGGGGCCTGCTCGATAGCCCAGTGGATAGGGCACCGGCATACCACATGGGAGGCCCTGGGTTCGGTTCCCGGGGACCTCTCCTAGTGGGCAGACCACCTTGAGAATGGCAAGCCACCGTGGGCGGGCCAGAGCCGCCGTGGGCAGGGCAAAAAACTGCCACAGGCAGGGCAGGTAGCCCGCGAATGGAGTGCAGCCAGCCACCCGTGAACTGAGAGCCGGCTGTGAATGGAAGCAGAAGCCGCCCACAAGTGGGGAAAGCCTCGCCTGCGCAGTGACCAGTCTCGGCGCGTCACCGCAGTGGGGGGGGGGGGAAGGGGAGATATGTAATAAAATAAATAAATCTTTAAAAAAAATGGGGTAGGCAGTGACAAAGTAAGATAATATTTTTTCTTAAATTTCATTTTCTGTTGGACTCATATTGGGAAATGGCTCCATAATTAATCTGATTCTTGCTTTCTATTGAAAGACATGAATAAGCTAGTGGAGCACAAAAAAACTGTCTTGAAATTGAATCTAAAGTGTATACTTTTAATTTTGCTATAATATCTTTTGTTTTCCACTCAGTACATGCTAATTAAAACTGTTAGACTTTTATTATAACACTTTAACTATTTTTAATTGGAATAGTTTCATAAAAGCTTGTGCTTTTAAAAAGGTATTATTTGACATTTATGTATTTTCAGAAGTGAAATATATCCACTAATATCATACTTTGATTGTTTTCTCAATACTTATTTGCTTTGTGAATTGTAGTTTATTTCTTTCACATGACATTTATTTAAACTCTAATGACCTGTTTTTAAAACAAATCATGATAATAACTGTAATTTGTATTCTTTAGAGGTAGTTTAATTTTTAAAGTAGCATTGAATCATTCTTCAAAAATTTGGATTAAGATAAAATATAATAAGCATTCAGCTTTGAAATATTAGACCTCTGATTTAATTTCATTGTGCCCACATTGTTCTAGAGTAATTTTCTATATTATATATTCATCAATTATAATAAAGATGAATTTTAATATGTCTAGAAAATCACAATCATATATAATATGTGGAAGTCTTATTCTTTTTTCCACTATTATAATTTTTAAATTGCTACTTTATAACTTAAAGTGACAACAAAAATTATCGGCCATCCTGAATTTTAAATATGTTAAATTAATTGAATAGACTTTGTTGCTTTAATGCACCTTTCCAAGTTTGGTTTGTTTACAGCGGCACAAGTTCAAAGGTCTTGATCTGAATCATTACTCAGACAATAATGAACAGCATCAATTGTTTAATTTTGGTATTTATATTTTGCAAATGATATTATTTTGAGGTACCTTGTATACTTTGTTATTTTCATTCACTATGACTTAACAAATGCTTATTGAACACTTACTCTGCCCAAGATACTATGTAAGAGAAAGGTTCATCTCTCCCATGATTTTATTTAAGATCTGTGTTATCTGGAAAAGGTAGGAGGAGTTACATTAATATCTCTCTCCTACACACACACACACGTGAAGGTGCGCATGCATGCATACTTTCATAGTGCAAAAGTAGGTATAATATACTCACTTTTAAAATTTTATCTTTACTTTTTAATTTAATTTTACTGTAAACCTTATTTTTATTCACTTATTTTTTGGTGTTTGTAGTGCTATGAGTTTGCCAGTGCAGAGTCATGTGTTCACTACCACAATCAAGGTACAGAAGAGTTTTTCACCCTCAAAATTTCCCTGTGCTGCCTCTTTGTAGTCAACTCCTCCCTAACCCTCAAACTCTGGCAATTACTGGTGTATTCCTCCTGATAGTTGTTATCTTTTCCATAATGTCATATAAAAGGAATAATACAGTATGTTGTCTTTTAGGTATGGCTTCTTTCACTTAGCATAATGCATTTGAGATTCATTCATTTGTTAAACACGTCAGTAGGTCGTTCTTCTTTATTGCTGAGTAGTATTCAATTAAATGGATATCCCACAGTATGGTTTTCATCAGTTGAGGGACATTTGGGTTGTTTCCAATTTTTATGAATTATGAAGAAAGTTTTTATAAACATTTGCTTGTGGCTGTTTATGTGAACATAACTTTTCATTTCTCTTAGATAAATATCTATGGTGGAATAGCTGGGTCATATAGTTGAGTATATATTTAACTTTATAACAAACTGTTTTCCAATGTAGTCTATGATTTTGCATTTCCACCAGCATGTAGATGGAGTCCCAGTTGTTCTGCATCCTAGTTAGCACTTGGTATTAGTCCTTTTGGTTTTAGCCATTCAAATAGGTGTGTAGTGTTATCTCATTGCAGTTTTAAGTTCCATTTTCTTAATGACTAATGATGAGCATCTTTTCATGTGTTTATCTTCCATGAGTTTATCTTCTTGGTGAAACATCTATTCAAATCTTTGCTCATTTTTAAAATCGGATGATTTTACTTTCTTAATTTTGAATCCTGAGAGTTCTTCACAAATTCTGGGCAAAAGTCCTTTGTCAAACATGTGATTTTCAAATAAATTCTTCTAACATGGCCTGTCTTTTCATTCTCTTAACTGTCTTTCACAGAATGAAAGTTTTTGATTTTGATATAAAGTCCAACTTAATTTTTTATTTTATGTATCATGATCTTGGTGTCATAGCTAATAATTCTTAGTGTAATATAGGGCTTCAAAACTTTTCTCCTAATTTTTATTGCTGGTATTTTTCAGGGTGATTTTATATCAGCTTGACATTGATGGCCCTTGATTACTGAATCTAATATCTAGATTTCTATCTTTATTCTGAGAAATGCTTCGGGCTAAACATGCTTTATAAACTCTCAAGTGCTATTTACTTTCTAGTTCTGTTATCTTCAACAGGCCAATTAACCTGTCTGGGTCCCAGTTTCTTTATGTATAAAGTTATGATCATGCCCTTGTTCCCATCCACTGAGTTCCCTGTAATTTTGTCCTTTCTAGTAGGGTAGAACAAAGTACAGTGCTACCCGAGTTCTATAGCCAAGTAAGTTTGCCTTTGGATAAACCAAACTCTAGCGCTTATTAGCTGAGAAAACTTGATAAGACTACATAATTCAGGTATCAATTTCCTCACCTGTAAATTGAAGTTAACACTCATGAGTGAAATAATTCCCATAAAGTGTTAAGTACAAGGCCTGACCTTCCATAATTTTCAGCGAATCTCAGTTATTGTTGGTGGTTGTTGCATTTGCTTTTTTTTAATTGGAACTATAACTTGATCCTTCCACTTTCCTTCAGTAACTAAAATCACATTGCTACCCAGACCAGGGGCAGGTGTCCCCTCCTTATTGCCAGTCTTTTCTGCTGTTGACCACTGTCCCAGATGCTCCATCACAGCGTGCTCTCTGCCTGTGAGACTTGACCTGACCAATAACCTCTCTGATGCCAGTCATCACCAGTCTTACCCCAGGCACCATATTCTCCAGAGACTAAACTCCACCTGCCCAACCTGCCCTCCCTACCACCCACTTTGCCCTGATGTTTTCATTCAAATTTGTTCTCATGCCTCATCACCAGATCCTATCTCCTCCCAGGTTTAATCTATTCCACACTCCAGTTCTGAAACTCTCTCCAGTAAATTCATTTTCCCTCTTTTCAAAGCTTCTTCTTTAAGTTGTCAACTCTTTTTTAACTGCTTAATTAAAAAACAAATAAACAAAACTTTATATCATATGTTCATCATTGGTTTCTACTTGCCCTAATAGCAAATCTCACATTTAAATCTAGAATGTTCTTAACAGACCATATATATAACATGTAACCCTTCTTGATTTAAACGGATGCTTTGGAGAAAAGTTAGATTGCCTAACATATAGCACCTTCACTGCCCTTTTTTTTATCTGAGGAAACTGTCAGGTAGCAATACACAATGGGTATTGGAAAGTTTCAAGAACCAGAATTGTGGATGTGTGAAGGCAAAGTTTGACTATTTTACCCATAAAACCAACTGCTGAACTGTAAAAGGTTCACACTCTCAGATCACATAAGCATTATTTTGTGAAAGGTTTTTTATTTGTTTAGGAGTTGGAGATACTGTTGCTCTGTAGTGTTTTGAATGCCACCAGTTTCATCCTTTGTAAAGACAGTAGTTTTCTGCATAATTTGAAGTCTGTTTTCTTCTTCATTCATCTCTTCTCATTCTCAAAACTGAACTAATGCACCGTCTCCCTTTGCCTCCCCACTTGAGAGCTGTGATTTTTCAGAGGGAAAATAGAAGTGCCCTTTGATTATTGTGAAGGGGCAATTGTGACATCTGGCTGGAACGTTATGTACAGGGAGAGATCAAATGCTCAGGTTTGAAGTCTATTAGTGTGTGTTCATAGCACATGTGAGGAAAATGTTAAACAAACAAACAAACAAAACACCTGTGTAAAAGGAAACTAAAATCCAAGCAATAATGAAACTAGGGCAAAATACTGTAGAAAGTCAAAGAGGAAATTACATGCCCTAAACTGCTGGAAGGTGGGTACTAATCATTTATAATCGACATCGAGTGTATTGATATGCAGAAAAGCCCCTGCTAGAATCTACTTCTTGCACTCTTGAACTGCCGTGCAGTTAACTCCTGCTAGTGGTTCCCCGGGAAGTCTCTTTTGGAACAAAGGTAAAGGCAAAGTGTGTGCCAAGGCTGAAGGAGGGCTGGGAAATTATACTATCATTCCAGCTGCTTGCTAAACCCATTCATTCAACCTCCGACTTTGGGGAGGGTTAAAAAGTGAAAAATTTTGGACAAAATTGTACCCAACCCATTTAAATCTTTGTTTGGCTCAATGTGGCCATCGTTGCCTTTCCATTTGTTCCCCTGCGTAGGGCTCTTTTCACTCGTCAACATCTTGTGTTGTCTTTCACTCTGGGTTGTGTTGTGGGTTGCGCTGTGTTCCCTGAAGAGATATGTTGGTGTTTTCATCTCCAGTACTCCAGAACATGACCTTTATTTGGAAATACAGTCATTACAGATGGAATTAGGCAAGTTTCAATGAAGTCACAGTGGAGTTGGGAGGGCCCTTACTGCAGTAAGGTGTCCTTATAAGGGGAAGAAATTCTGCTTCAAGACTGCAACATCACTTACCAGAACTTCCAGCCTGCTGATCTGCCTACAGAGCTCAGACTTGTCTGCCCCACACCAAGTTGCCTGAGTCAATGCCTTAAAATAAATATCCTGGGGGCTGGCTGAAGCCCAGTGGATAGGGTACCGGTTCACCACATGGGAGTCCCCGGGTTTGGTTCCCGGGGCCTTTCAGAGCGGGCAGACCGCCTTGAGAGGGCAAGCCACCGTGGGCAGGGCAAAAAGCCACCATGGGCAGGGCAAAGCCACCACGGGCAGGGCAAAGCTTCCACGGGCATGGCAAGTCACCTGCGAACAAAGCAGAGCCGCCCACGAGCGGGGTAAGCCACCTGCGCAGTGAGCTGACTCGGCGTGTCGCCACAACAAGGGGGAGACAAAGCATACACGGAAGAACACAAAAATGAACACAGCAAGAACAAGCAGAAAGGGGGGGATATGTAACAACAACAAAAAAAACCCTCCTAATATATAGATACATATATCCTTTTGGCTCTGTTTCTCTGAAGAACGCTGGTTGATAAAGATTTTGGTACAGAGAAGTGGGGTGCTGCTGTAATAAATCCCTAAAAATGTGGAAGTAGCTTTAGAACTAACTGGGTAGAGACTAGAATTGTGGAGACGTTTTGATACAGACAGACAGAGGGGAAAACACTAGGTGGCAAATGAGACAGAGAATGATGATGATTGCTGGCAAGCCATCTCCAGAAGCCAGGAAGGAGGCATGGAAAAGACTCTTCCTTACTGACCTCAGAGGAAGCATGACCCTCTGACTCCTTGATTCAGAGTTATAGCCTCCAGAATGGCAAGACAGTAAATTTCTGTTGTTGTAAGCCAACCAGTTTGTGGTAACTTCGTTATGGCAGCCCAAGGAAACTAAGACAAGTTGCTTCTGTGATCATGATATGGCTTCAGCTGTGATTTTTAAAATGATTCATGTCATTTTGGTGTTACCAAAACTGAATGTTGGAGAGGTAATATCCTGGTGTCTACAAAAGCAGAGCACCTAACTCGTCTTGGGGATTTTCCTAGTGCTAATGACATGAGATTCTATATTACAAGATACCAAGAACTCTCAAGGAGGTGAGATGCAAAATCATACCCACCACGCCATTGGATGAACGTCCTAAAATTCAGGTGAAGGTCACAGATGCTGACTTCTATCTTTTGTGATAATGCCTCTGCTCTGTAGGATGGCTTGTCAGTTGTGAAGAATTTGGGAAATATTTCTCAGTTTGGGAGATTTGATGCACTTTTCTTCTCCTTTTAATTTCTCCTGAGTGGTTACAGTGTGCCAGGTACTGTCTAAATGCTTTATAACCGTGAACTCAGTGCTTTCCTCATTTTACAGATAAGCGACTTGAGATGTTATATTATTTAGCCCAGAAGACAAAAACAGGTCACATTGGTCCTGCTTTCTCTACTTTACCTAGGGCTCCAGGGAGGCCACACCTAAAGTGATGGGTCTCAGTAGTATTAACACTTTACGCTTGTTTGTTCCTTCCCTGGATCTTTTATAATGGAAGAACGCTAAGCTATGCTGCCAAATAAACATGTGGAGAGGAGTGCAGACTGAGGCAAAAAGAATCAAAGGCATGAAGTATCAAGGCTACACTAGTATCCCAGGAGAAGGGCCTCACTCTATGGCAACTACTTAATAAATGCCAGTTTTTATTGAAACTGGCAGAGCTATAGGATGTTGTCTTAGTTTTCCATGGCTGCAATAACAAAGTATTACAAACTGGTGGCTTCAAACAACAGAATTCATTGCCTTACAGTTCTGAAGTCCAGAAGTCCAAGATCTGTAGGGCAGAATCCTTCCTTGCCTCTTCCTAACTTCTGGCCATTTACCGGCAATCTTCAGGCTTCAATCTCTGCCTCAGTCATTGCATGCCATTCTTTTTGTGTGTGTCTCCAGGTCTGTGTCCAAATATCTTCTTCTTATAAGGATGCAAGTCATATTGGATTAAATACCATCCTACTCCACTTTGACCTCATTTTCACTTAACCTGAAAGGGCCCTATTTCTAGACAACTTCACATTCTGAGAAACTAGGGGATAAGATTTCAGTAAATTTTTTCAAAGGGCACAATTCAATCCCAAACAGATGCCCCAACAATGAGTGGAATTTGATGTAGCAGAAAGAACTCAGTCATGAGAACAGATGTATTTGGGTCTAAACATTGGCTCAACTTCTTGGTAGCCCTGTGACTTTGTTAGGTTACTTTATTTTTTTTTATTTTTTATTTTTTATTTTTTGTT
>PVKH010005243.1:0-22412 GCA_004027955.1 Chaetophractus vellerosus
ATATATGAAGCAAATACTGAAAGACTTGAAGGGACAAATTGTTGGTTCCTCATTAATAGTAAGAGACATTAATTAATACTACACTTTCAATAATGGATAGAACATCTAGACAGAAGATCAATATGGAAATAGAGAAACAGATCATATGGAATACCAATTAAACCTAATAGACACTTCACTCAACAACAACAAAACACATATTCTTCTAGAGTACACATGATCATTCTCCAGGATAGACATATCTTAGGTCATGAAACAAGAAAGTCAGAATCAACTAAAATATATATATTGAAATCATACAATATTTCATTTCCTACCACAAAGGAATGAAACTAGAAATTAATAACAGAGGAAGAAATTGGAAATTCACAAATATTTGGGAATTAAACAATGTACCTTTTCTTAAAAATTTATTTATTTTAAAGAATCTTTAGATTACATAAATCTTACATAAAAAAATATAGGGGATTCCCATATGTCCCATTCCCCCTTTCCACATTAACAACATCTTCCATTAGTGTGATACATTTGTTACAATGGTTGAACACATATTCAAGTATTGCTCCTAACCATGGACTATAGTTTACATTATAGATTACTCTCTGCCTCACACAATTTTATAGGTTATGATACGATGTATAATTGCCTGTATTCATCATTGCAATACCATACAGGACAATTCCACTGCCCTGAATATGCCCCCTTGTTACACCTATTCTTCCCTCTCCCTCCTCTCAGATCCTCTAGTGGCCACTGACTTTATATCAATGATAAAAGTTCTTCCATTGCTTGAATATTAATAAGCCTTTAATAGAATAATAATGTCTACTTTAGTCCATTGTTCATTCTCCAATCTTGAGGATTTTGAGATATGATGCCCACTCTGTTTCTAATTAAGAGGGGGGTTAGATCCCATGGGGCAGATGGGTGTTGTCCATCATCATCACCTTGTTAGTTGTCCTGGGTGAGGGTAATGAAATAGAGACTGGGTGCTGCAAATCTGCTGAGATTCAAGACTCAAATGGCACATGAACAGACCAAAGATTTAAGTCTCTGGGATATATATTTACAAAATATAGTGCTAATTATAAGTTCAAATAAAAGGGGCAAAAGAGCCATTTGTAGGGAAACTATAAATGAGTCTAACTCTGTTACACTGGGGAACATAAATTCCAAAGTAAGGACCCCTTATATGATGTCAAATTCCTGAGCAAGTTTTTCCTGTTTATAGGGTCTACATGTTTCTAGACACCTCAGGAGCTCTGCAGTTTGAAGCAATGTTTACTGTGACAGTCAATGAGATCCTGCTGAGACATGCATAATAATAACCAAAATAAGAGAAAGAATATTGAATTTCCATCCTGGGGTGTTCTGCTGCATTCTCAAATAGAATGGCAAGACTTTCTCTAGTACATGGGTAGTGTCTAGTGAAGGAAAACAGACCATTACCCCAGGCCTTTGATATTGATGATTGTACATATGAATCTTTTCTTGTGAAATTGAAACTTACCCTAGTATTCTATATTGCCTAAGAGTTACCTCCTGAAAGCATCTTTGTTCCCAAAACGTGTCCTCTCTCTAGCCAAAAATCCAGATTAATGCACTCTGCATCCCCTCCCCTCAGCATGGGTCATTATTCCTAGGAATGAGCCTCCCTGGTACTGAGGAATTATTACCAAGACCTAACTAACAATACATCTGGAAAAAGACCATGACCATAAAGGAGAACTATTAAGTACAAATGAATTTATATGGCTAAAAGATTTCAAGGTGAGTTGGGAGGTCATTCCAGAGGTTAAGCTTATTAGACCACCTACTAGTAATCAATGAGTTAAAGAGGAAAGTATAAGAAAATAGGAAATATATTGATGTGCATGAAAAGGATAAACAACATACCAAAACTCATGGGATGTAACAAAGGAAAATTTATAATTCTTACACTTACATTAAAAGATTAGAGTGGAGATAAAAGAAACAGAGAACAAGAAAAACAATAAGTAACCCCAATAAAACAAATCAACAAAACTAAAAGTGGATTCTTTGAGAAGATCAATAAAATTGACAAACCTTTAGATAGATTGACAAAAAATAAAAAGAGAGAGGTCACTAATAACAAAAATCAGTATTGAAAATGGAACAATTCTACTGAACACACTGAACATAAAAGGAATATAAGAAGATACAATGAAAACTGTGTGCTAATAAATTAGATAAACTTGATGAAATGAAAAATTTCTTAGAAGCACATAAACTGCCTACATTAATTTAAGATGAAATTGAAGATTTCAATATACTTACTACTAGTAAAGAGTTTGAATCCATAATAAAAAACATCCCATCAAATAAAAGTACTAGGTGATTTCACAGGGTATTTTAACCAAACATTGTAAGAAGACTTAAGACAAATCCTGCTCAACCTCTTTTGAAAATTAGAAATGGAGAGAACACTCTAACTCACTTTATGAGGCTAATAACAACCTTGTAAAAAAGATAAACAACCACAAGAAAATGACAGAGTAATATCTCTTATGAATATAGATGCAAAAATCCTCAACAAAATACTAGTAAACAGAATCCAACAGCAGAATAAAGTAATTATACAATATGATCAATTGGGATTTATCCATGGTATTCAAGGGTGGCTAAACATAAGAAAGTCAGTTAATGTAAAGCATATAGTTAACAGAATGTAGGAAAAATAAAGCAATTTTCAATTGATGCAGAAAAGGCATTGACAAAACTTAGCTACACTTCTTGATAAAAACCCTTATAGAAAAAGAATAAAAGATTTCTTTAACATGACGAAGGGCATATATGAAAAACCCACAGCTAATATCCTACTTAATTGTGAAAGGCTGAAAGTTTTCTCTCTATATCAGGAACAAGACAAGGATGCCTAAGGCCATCACTCAATGTTACTCAACATTGTACTAGAAGTTCTTCTCAGAGCATTTAATAAAGTAAAAGTTATAAAAAGCATCTAAATTGGAAAGGAAGAAGTAAAACTTTCCCTTTTGCAATGGACATTATCTCATATAAAGAAAATTTTGTAAAATTCACAACAAAGCTCCTATAGCTAATAAATAAATTTAGCAAAATGGTAGAGTACAAGATAAACACCCAGAAATCAATAGTGTTTCTGTACACAAGCAATGAGAAATCAGAAGAAATCAAGAAAAAAATACATTCACAATAACAACTGAAATAATCTAATATCTAGGAATAAGTCTATCAAGGATGTAAAGGACCTATATACAGAAAAGCATAAAATATTGTTAAGTTAAATCAAATAAGACCTAAATAAATGGAAAGCCATTCTTTGTTCATGGATTAGAAGACTAATATTGTGAAGATGTCATTTTTATATGAAAACAATTTACAAATTCAACACAATTCCAAACAGAATTACAGCAGCCTTGTTTGCAAATACGGAAAAGTCAGTCTTGAAACCTATATGGATTGTAAGGGGTCCCAAATAGCCAAAGCAATAGCAAGAAGAATGAATTTAGAAGACTCACACTTCTTGATTTTAAAACTTAAAGCCACAGTAATCAAAACCACATGTTACTGTCATAAGGATGGACATGTAGACCAAGTGAAATGAATTGAGGGCTCAGAAATCAACCCTCATATTTGTGACCAAATGATTCCCCCCCCCAAGATGGCTCCCTCATCTGTCTGCTCATTGTTTCCACTCGCTGTCTGTTCACTTTGCTTGTTGTGACTGCTTACCTTTTTTAGGAGACACTGGGAACTGAACCCAGGGCCTCCTGTGTGGGAGGTGGACACCCAAATGCTTGAGCCACATCTTCTTTTTGCATCTGTTCATTGTATCTACCTTTTGCACCTCCTTGTTGCTTTTGCTTGTTTTGTGCACTCATTGTGTCTGCTCATCCCCTTTATGAAACACTGGGAACCAAATGTGGGAACTCCCATGTGGGCAGAAGGCACCCAACTGCTTGAGCAACATCTGCTTCCCCCAAGTGATTAATAACAAGGATGGAAAGGCCATGCAAATGAGAAAAAATAGTGTCTACAACAAATGGTGCTGGGAAAACTGGATCTCCATTTACAAAAGAATAAAGGGGGATCTCTATTTCACATCTTAAATAAAGCAATTCAAAAATGGTTCAATGACATAAGTTCCAGAAGGTCAAACTCCTAGAAGAAAACATAGAATAGGACCTTGTGTTAGGCAATGGTTTCTTAGAATTTACACCAACATCATACAGGAAACAAAAGAAAAATAGGTAAATGGGACCTCATAAAAATTAAAAACTTTTGTGCCTCAAAGGACTTTATCATAACAGTAAAATGACAACCTACAAATCAGAGGAAATATTTGGAAACTGCAAAACCATTGAATGTTTAATATCCAGTATACACAAAGAAATCCTTCAAATTAACAAAAAGACAACCCAATTATAAAATATGGGCAAAAGACTTGAATATACATCCCTTCCAATAAGATGAACAAATTGCAACAAAGCATCTGGGATGATGCTCAACATCATTAGCCATCAGTAAAATTCAAATGAAAACCAAAATGAGGTCCCATTTCAAACTCACTAGAATAGCTACTATTTTTTTTTAAATAGAATTTTGAAAGGGTTAGAGAGAATGCAATAGCTACTATTTTTTTTTAAAATAGAATTTTGAAAGGGTTGGAGAGAATGCTGGGTAATGGGAACACTCATTTATTGTTGGTGTCAATGTAAAATGGCACTGCCTCTGTGAAGGCAGTTTGGCATTTTCTCATAACATTAAGTATACAGTTAACATATGACCCAACATTTCCTCTATTCAGTATAACCACAGAATTGAAAGCAGGGACTCCCACAGATATTTGCATACTTATGTTCATAGCAGAAATTTTCACAATTGCCAAAAGTTGGAAGCAACCCAAGTGTTCATCAAACAATGAATGGATAAACAAAATGTAATATATACATTCAAAGGAATATTATTCAACTGTAAAAAGGAATGAAGTTCAGATACATGGGACAATATGAATAAACTTTGAAGACATCATGTTGAGTGAAATAAGCCAATTTCAAATGGACAAATATTGTATGATTTCACTGATATGCTATACTTTGAATAAGCAAACACATACAGTCCAAATCTAGATTATAGATTATCAGTTAGTTGTGTTCGGGAGAGGAAATGTGGAATTAAGACTCAAAATATAAAGTGTTTTTATTTGGAATAAAAGCACCATCTCATTAGACCTTACATGACACAATACTTCTACACAAACCTTCATAGTCTTCTAACCAAACTACTGGCTATTGGCCTTTGGGGGTACTTTTGTGCTACATGCCTCCTTACATTTGCAAGTTAGTATTTATGCTTGTAATTTATTTCCTCTTCTTTCTTCAGTTTCCCTTCATACTCTTTGAGAACTGCTTACTTTTCAAGGACAATACTACATCCATGCTTTTGTTTAGTCTTTTCACTGTCCTATACAAGGCCAAATCAAGTGCACTGTATTACTATATTCAAGTGCTCATGGTTCTCATAATTTATGCTTTCAACACAGTAGATGATTGTTCAAGTGTTTTATCAGCATTATCCATGAGATAACTGTGAATATATATTTTCTACAGAATTATAATCAAAGACAATCATACAATGTTTCATAAAAAGTATGTGCTTTGGATATCTGTCAAATAAATATATCTTTATTTTAATTAGAATTAATTGATTTATCTTTTATTGTCCCAAACTTTTTCTTCATTATAATATTTCATTATTTCAATTATACATTTGGAATTTTTTCTTCCATTAAATAGTAAAAAGTGCCTCATTATTACTAAAAAATCCTTATACTAAAACATGACTTTTCAATGATATGAGTTTGCACTTTAAATAATAACTCTTATTACCTTTGAGAGATCAAACTGAGCCCAGATATGGGTTAATGATTCACATTCATTATTGAATGCTGAAACCACTCAATGCAGTTTTGTCTATTATTACAACAATTTAATCAAAGAAGAGAAAGAAATTTGTAGAATGTAAATTGAAAATGCAAAATTCAGACAGATAGTTCCAATGTCAAGATTTAAGCCCTCTGTGTTACTATGATTCCACCTAAATTTCACTTATTATTTTTGTCTCTGAAATCTAATCAATAAACTTTCTTAGTTAAATGTCAATATAATAATTAAGGGAAAGTTGATCATTCTAAATGAGATGACCATTCTAAATGAGATGACCAGAAAGGGACATGATCAAAAGTAAATGACTTTTGATTTGTAAGACCTGGAAAAATAGACTTTCATGCTGATTGGGGCAGGCTGTCTCTCATTGAAAGGTGGCCTTTGGGGGTACTAGGTCACTTATATAAGCCAGAGCCATCATCCAAGGATTACAGGAGAAACTATTGACCACTGCCTGGATGTCTGCAGATAGAGGACAGTATATATATTTCTATTTAGGAACAGAAGTAGGCATTCTGATCAAGGATTTTACAGTCAATTGATAATCCCTCCACCAAGCTATCTGTGTTCCACTTCATACACACATAATAATCATTGCAACTCATGGAAATAAAGCACTGAGAAATATAAGTCCCAAATAAATCCATCACTCCTGTGAAAGAAGATTTGTAACATTCTCATCCTGTGAAGAGATGAGAAAAAGAATCATTAGATTCACTTTTTCTCTTATCTCAGAGATGTGCACTTACTTACCTCCTTGCAAGCTGTGGGCATTTTGTAAAACTTGGCTTTGTATCTTGGGACTAGGATCTCTTCCCCACACCTAGCTTCAGGAGATTTCATAAGTACATTTAAATGGATAAATAATTTAACAATTTACATAATTAACATTGATAAGTAATTTTTTAAGGGGAATTTAAGCTTATTTCTTCACTGAGGAATGTTGAGTTTACATTTGAGTGTTTGTTTTTGATAGATAAGATCATGCAGGTAAAATGGAACTTATGTCTTATAGATTGATCCCTGGATGTTTTGATGCCAGAACTGATTCAGATGCAGTGAGACAAGGCCCTGCTAATATACACTTAAACCATATTCAACACTAAGTATTCTAATAATTAATAAATATCATTTATTTCAATATCAGAACCTTCAAATGTTTAAAGACAAATATTTTATCCATATTTTATTTCTCTAAATCATTTCTCATTAGGAAAAAAAAACTTCCATATACCCTCAAATCTTTCTTATGTGGTTGTTTTGTGTTTTGCCTGAAAGTATGTACAAGAAAGAGTAATAGCAATTTCTTTTTGATTCAGACAAGTTAGGTATTAATCTCCACTCCTCCATTTACAAAATATGTAATCCTAGTCATGATTATTTTATCTCTTCACATTTATTTTCTTATTAACCATAGAAAGACAGTAAAATTAAGTTTCAGTGTTGTTGTGAAGTCAAAATGATATCCTTTTATGCAGAGGCCCTAACACAGAGCCTGTCACATATCATAAACCTTAGTTATGCCAATTCTTATATTTCACTATGATAAAATGAAAAGTAAAGGTAGGGATTCTCAAATTAGTTGACATATTAGATGAAAACTTCTTTATTTCAGTCTGAAGAATTACACATGAATCAGCAGCTTAGATTTTCTTAGTGAATTAATTGTGACTGCAGGGATTGAGGGGGTAAATTGTACCAGACTTGTGAACACACTCTCAAAAATGTTTTTTATTTATGCCTTTGTTTAGGTATCAAAAATACAATACAAACTTGAAATGTCCAAAAACTTTCAAACAGAATAATGAATAATTTCACAACTGCTGTGAGCACTTTTACTAGAGCTACCTCATCATAACTGTCCTGACAACCATGAATTCATGTAAATAACTCACTGCATAAAAAGCTAAACCAATCAAATTAAATAGGAAAAAAAATTCAACTCACAGTTGACAGAATGCTAAAGAAGTTTCATGGGGGAATGAAATAGGACAAAAAAGAAAAAAACTGTCTTTTCTTTGGCTATTCTTAAAAAATTGCTCTGTATATATAATATCTAATGTTTCTCCTGTTATAAAGTTTTCACACATAAGAAATCTGAAGCATATAGAGGTTAATATGGTTAATGATGAAGTGTAATGAAGTGAAGAAGCTATCTTATATCAGTTTTAAAATCCAACTTACTTGGCATTATATGACAATACAGAAAGTTGTTGGTTCACTCAGTTTTAGCAATATGCTTGTCACATTGAAGAAATATTGTCAAGACAGATATTTGATTACATTGTTTAACATTTGGACTGTGATATATTAATCAATGGTCCTATGAATACCAACCTCAGAGTATTACATTGGGCATTTTTCTTCCTGGATATGGCCACTATGCTTAGCTCTGTCATCTTCAATTGTTTCAGATATTCCCACTAAAATATGTCTCAGGAAAGACTTCTAGGGATACTACATAAATAACCAAATCTGTGCAATATGTAATTATTTCTACTGTATTTTCAAGGGAAATAAATATATATGATAATGTAAATTATTCTGAGACAAGTTTCAACTCAAAATGATAACATTGAAATGTTTGGAGACATTTATTTTTTGTATCTTTTTCTTTTCAACCACTAGCTGTAGTTTATTTGAGTGATCAATGGAGGAACATGCATCAGGGAATGGTACCTTTCTGGAGACTAGAAGATATTGCCTGGAAAAGAGATATTGCCATTGTACAGAAATTCATGCTACAAAGTTGTATCAAATCAATAATCAAATTAATGAATTTATATATAGACACTCAACACCCAAAAACATCTTCTAATAACAACATGCAGATCCCTTTAGTTCCCAGTTTTTAAATCTGTGCAATGTCTTCTATTTAATTGCCAAAGCAGATTGAACAACAGAACTGTAACTGAGTTCCTGATTCTGGGTCTCACAAGAAAGCCTGAACTCCAGAAAGTGCTCTTCATTATCTTTCTCTACATCTACCTTCTGGATTTTCTTGGCAATATGCTCATTGTCTTTGCCATAATTTATAACATGACATTGCATACACCCATGAATCTTATTCTTCTGGCTCTGGCTATTGTAGACAAGCATCATGCACACAAGCATCATCCCAAAGATGTTGGGGTCTATGGCAATGTCAGATAAGACTATTTCATATGGTAACTGCATGTCCCAGCTCTTCTTCTTCACATGAACCCTTGGAGCCAAGATGGTTCTCTTCAGCACCATGGCCTATGTCCACTATGTGGTCATCTGTTTCCCTCTTCATTATAGCACTATTATGAACCACTATATGTGTATTGCTCTGCAATGCATTGTCATGGCTATTGCAGTGACCAATTCCTGGGTGCACACAGGTCTCATCTTGTGGTTGACTTTCTGTGGGCCAAATACCATTGATCACTTCTTCTGTGAGATACCCCCACTACTGGCTTTGCCCTACAGCCCCGTGAAAATCAATGAGGTGATGGTGTATGTGGCTGACATTACCCTGGCCATAGGTGACTTCACACTAACCTGAATCTCCTATGGTTTTATCATTGCTACTATTCTTCATATCCACTCCGAAGAAGGCAAGAAGAAGGCCTTTCAACATGCTCATCCCACCTCATAGTGTTTTCCCTCTATTATTCCCCTGTGATCTACACCTCCATCCATCCTGCTTCCAGCTACAAATTTGGAAAGGAGAATGTAGTAGCTCCACTCTATACTGTTGTGACCCCAACTTTAAACCCTATTGTTTATTGTTTCTTGAACAAGGATATGCAGGTAGGGATTAAGAAAGTGTTTGCATTTCTCAAACATTTGAAGTTTCAAGATGAACATCAGTTCTCTAGCCTAGAATCATCTCCTAGAATATTTCAGAATTTACTAAACTTTCATAGTTGCTTCCACCCCCAATTTACCCATTCTTACTTAAATGCAAGTATGTTTCACTTCACTGTAAGTCACTTCCTTATCTCTTCTTTTCTTAAGTACATTTATTTTCTTACCATCTCAATTACACTGACTTCTGCTCATCATTCCATGTTCTGAAATGTTTTCTTTCTGAAAACTTCCAAAGCAGTCATAGATGTAAAATCTCTCTTTTTTCCTACTCAGTTCCTAACATTTTCATTGCCTCCACAAGTTCTGTATGCTTCATGTGAATAACATTTGCAATGCAATACAAATATCCCCTCACATAAATGTGTATCACAATGTATATTTCAACATGTTTCTAAGATATATTCATACATATTTCTTCCATATATATATATAACTTCAAATATTCATATATGCACATATATAAGCATTTACTTACACACATATACACATCATGCATATATAACAAAGAAAGATCACTTCGAATATTTTAGAAATAAATATCCTGTGAATTCCATTGCAATGAAGGAAACAGTATATTATGTGGAAACATGGGGTGCTTCAAAGAGGATGTTCATTGGAAGGGAGTCATTTAGTATTGTTGGGTGGCTTGGAGAAGGATCAAGGAAGCATGGGATTTTCCTGGATTGGATGGTATCAGAAAATGGGGACAATTTCATATAGCCTGCAGGAGGATAGGAGGAATAAAATATTGTTAAAGCTGTAACTGGTAAAGAAGTTGTAGTCACTCATATTAGCCTGTGGAAAAAAAGAAGATATAAGTCATTTCTGTGTTTGTGAAGTAGTTGGAGTGATCTTGGTTTTGTGTGGTGTTTTTGTTGCTGTTGTTGTTTTGTTTTTTTAAAGAATCAATATAAGAAGTACATCATGGTTAGTTGCGCAGGCCAGCTCAGCTTCCAGCTGCCAAAGACTAATTTTATCCTTTCTTACTTCTTTATTTTTTTTCCTTGAGAGTTCTGATATAGATCTGTGCATATACAGTCAATTTTTTTTTCAATTTTTAAAAGATACATAGATTACATAAATGTTACACAAAAACTATAAGGATTCCCATATGACCCACTCCCCACACCTCCCACTCAGAGAGCTATTGTCTGTAAGATAGGTTTACAGGAAATAGAAAGGGAGAAGAAGCTTGTGAGCCAACACCCATAGTAAGGTGAAAGCATATAGCTGTCGATTGAAGCAATATGACAGGAGGGTAGTGATATTATTGGGTTGGGTGGTGTACATATCCTTTCTCAATTCTTTAAAGTGTAGCTAATATATGGTCTTCTGCATTATGCTCTCTTCCTCATCAGAAACCACATAGACTTCAATTCAACAGCCTAGATTAATTACTCTATAAGGAATGATTGCTAACTCCATGCACAGTTCATTTTTCTAGAGTATGGTTTAAAAGAGTGAGACCATCATTTGAAACATTCAAATTTTCTTTTACCCAGATTTTAAAAATTGTAAATGAAAAATTTTAAAAGATAACTTATTCTGAACCCCTTCACCACTGTGACTTATATTTTGCAATATATCTATAAAGTTATACCACATCAATATAGTTTAGACTATCTTATATGATTTCTAAATAGCCCACTACACTGCAACATATACCTCATGCAACAAAGGAAAGAAATAAATTTATGTATCTCTAGTTGCCTAGAATATTTATTTGTATGCTATATGCAGTAAATTATATTTTTTCATATTTTCTTACCCAGATCCTTATACCCCCCATCAGGGTACACATACATATTAAATTTTACTGATTATTCTGTGTTTCAGAGAAATAGAACATGAGTGGTTTTGGTATTTTATGCATTTTGTTTCACTTATAAATTAATATGTGAATGTGGGATGAGGAGAATTATGATATATAACAGATTTGACATTCACTATGCATGGTACATTAATAACACATAATGAATATTCCTTAACGGGCAGGGCTATTTTGCTTAGAATACTGTGATTAAGCATCTACTATGTGTTTAATACCCATTTAGGTTATTTAGATTTCACCAGAGGAAATTATCTTTGTACTGAAATTGTTGGAAAAAAACCTGGGAAAGTTTTCAATATTAGGTTCAGGTGCAGATAAAACAGTCTTTTAAAGCCAGTGAGGAGAATTACAACTCATGCAATATTATGCCACCAAAGTTATATATGGTAGTTCAATGACTACAACAAAGAACCATGCTTCTTTAGTCTCTTTGCTCTGGCATTCAACTTTGTTTTCTCTAAGATCACAAAAAGCTTCTGTTTTGCTAGTCATAACACTATGATCCAAGCAGAGTGGAGGTGTTTATATTATATGTTATGTAATATTTTAAAATGTGCCAAAGACAAATATGATAGCAAAAGGCAAATAAGACTTTGTTTATTCTTTTTATAAGGATCATCCAACCTAGAAGCATACACTTACGTCAGATGAACCATAGCTATATCACTACACTGTCTCAAGCTGAAATGAATGAAAGGAAGATTGAGATTTGAAACTAGGCATCTTGGTATCCCTGAAAAATTTTGAAGTTAATACAACATACAAGGGGATGGAAAAGAGTGTACATCTTATTCTGGTTCCTAGTAGAATGTATTACAACAAATGTCCCACAGATGCAGATTTGAAAGCATGGAATAAAATATGGACTGGAAAAGAAAGAATGCTCTAAGTGAAAGCACCATCATAACATAAACTTCAGTTTCCACTTGGAGGATATAAGGTTTAAAAATTTGATATGATGGGATCTTTCAAAAATTCTTTTCAGAATATTTTCTTTTTGTGTTACGTTATACCAGGTAGAGAGTAATGTTGGGATTTAGATAATTAGTAAAAAAATGTGTCAACACTGGCTAAGGTGGCTGGTTCAATTAGAACATGTTTCTAAGAGAGTCATGTGGACAAAGGTCTGTACAGGGAAGATATGCCATAGAAATCTTCCTTAGGAAAATGGTAGACCATTATTACGATTAGAATAAAAAATAAAATATTGAGATTTAAAAACTTGCAGGATTAATTAATAAATATAAATTATATCTAGAGTTTAGAATAGGAAGGAAATTCAATGTTTAGATCCTGAGCCCCAGATTCTACCCAGGATTTGCTTATTTCCAAGGAGATGGAATGGGTTTACATTGCTGAATAAGTTATTGGGCCACAGTTTGAGAATATGGGCTAGGAAATTTTAAGAAACTAAAAAGAAGAATTAAACTTTGAGTCATATTAAGTGATTTCATTTTTAGAATAGCAAATGATATTTATTTTATCATAAACCTCTGAAACTATTTTTTGACTATAACATATATATTTTTCTGTTTATATTATATATTATGTAATATTTAAAAATGTGCCAAAGACAAATATGAATAAAATTTAATTAATTAATAGAATTAACTTAATTAATATATTATGGTACACATTTTTGATAACTCTAAAATATATAATATCAAATTAATGAAAATATAGTATATTAATGGTAATATTTTGGTAATATTAGTAAGAAACACGTGACTGAATATACTTTCATGTTTTGAAATCTAATTTAATAGTTTCTAGTGAGTTAATGATCTTTTTTAGGTGTATTATACTTCCATATTTAGACTCAATGACTACCAGAACTAAAAGCAACACCTCACAAAGTATCATATAAAAATAGAACAAATGCATGACTGTGCTTTTTAAATCATGGGAATAATTTTAAAATAATTTTCCACAATTATGCAAACATGCTGTTGAAATTTGGTCTTACAAATAAATCAGAAGCTATTGAAGGCTTGGTTTCTTTAAAATGGCTAGAAAACCTATATCGACCTCTTCTTTTGGTAATTTGGAAAGAATTTAGAACATGTGTTTCTAAGTGTATTGTGTATGCATACATGAAATTTTAGAAATTTGCTTATCATTTTTTCAACAAAGGTACATAATGGTATATATATTCTCAGAAATATATACTTTAAATGTTTCCCTATGTGTGTTAAGTTTTACAAAACTTAATTTTGGTTAGGAAGCATGCAAATGTCCTAAAAATGTTAATTAAATTTTGTTTTTTTTAATTAAGGCAAATTGTCTTATATTAAAATGATCACAAATAATAAGAAAACAAAGCAATGTGACTGCGCAACCTTAAGATGATATAACTTGAATGCAAAGAGCTGCAAACAATTTTTATACTGTTCTTAGGAACTCTAGGTATGTAATTGTGAGCTAAAATATAGGATTTCTTCAGGGCAATCCTTCTTTTTTTCAGTATCAATACTTTCACATAATTAAAAAATACCTCAATTTAAGTTATATTTTACCTTTAAAATATGCATATTTACTAGTTCAGTCTCCTAAAAGGATTTAGAAATAATGGTCAATGTAGTAGCAGTGAACACTCCAACTTTGCAATTGCAGTATTTAAAAAGTTGTTTTGGAAGATGCTACCATTGGGGGAAACTGTGTAGAGGATACAGTGGATCCCTCTCTATTATTTCTTACACAATTTCATATGAATCTTCAATTATTTCAAAATTAGTAAGTTCAGTTAAAAGAAAGTTGGGGAAAACTGTGTAAAGGATACAGTGGATCCCTCTCTTATTTCTTATGCAATTTCATATGAATCTTAAATTATTTCAAAATTAGTAAGTTCAGTTAAAAGAAAGACAATTGTGGACACACAAAAAATAGTTGCTATCAAAAGCAGCATACCTCTTTGCTAAAATACAAGACTATAGATTCAGGTGTGGACTTAAGACATGGCAAGCAACCCTCAGATTGGTAGTCAAACCAGAAAGTTGGAACACTATCAAAGATTAATAGAATCATGTCAAATGGACTCAAGAATCAAGTTACTTGTTTTTAATGGCAAAGACTTGACATTTTTGCATAAGTATGTATAATAATTGCAATTAATATAACACATTAAATATATTTAAGTTCAGAGATCCAAAGAATCCTAAAGGGGTTGTGAATTTAGGAGGATGCTAGGGAACCAATTTATTAAATTTGGTAATAAAAAAAGAAAAAAAGTATTTATTTTGACTTCTGTAAACAATTCATTCATCAAGACATCAAGGCTGGCAAATAGTTGGTGTATTAGCAGGGAGATGTTTTTTATAGCATGGATTTCAGCTAATAAACGAAGAGTTTGACTCTGTAAACTCTAATGACATCATGAATCTAGTCAATTGTCACCAATGGCTGCTGACAACCCCAAAAGAGAGATAAACACCATTTTTAGTCATCTTGAAAAATTGGTTGTTAAACTGGGTTGTGATTAATATTAACAACAAATTTATGGGAAATGCAGGGGTTAAAGGAAGATGACACCACTGACATTCATTTAGGACAATACAAACTGGTACACTTGAACAGAAACTATCCAGGTTCTTCAGCAACCACAAACTTTCAAGATTAAAAATAAATAAATAAAATGCTTTAGGTGAACATATAGAACAAATGAGATTAAGAGGCTTGTCAGCCAATTGCAAAACATAGACCTTATTTGTATCCAATTCAAGGACATTCCTGTGAAAATTTATGTAAATTACAAAAATATGAATGAGTGGACATTTATAAAGTGATAAAATTTAGGTATAAATTTAGGTGAAATGTCAATGGGAATTTTATAATGGATGGAAGAGATTAAAAACTCCTGAACATAATGATTAAATGTATCATCATTAATAACCCCTCCAAATATTATGATCTTCTTGATATTATGCAAAAATGGTGCAATATTTCACCTACATTCTTTGCAAAACAATTCAATCAAATGTTCATTTCTGAGGAAATTAAAGAGACAGAGGAACAAGTTCAGTGACTATGAAAAGATAATTTAAAAAATCCAAAAGTTGGAAAATTATGTAGGACAAAAGGTTTGTCTTAATAACAAGTAAATTACAAGAAAATAAAACAAGGAGAAAACTTTTTAAAGATTTCCAAAGAAACAAAAGATAAAACAACCAAATTTGTAAGTCTTATTTGGATTCTGATTGGTAAAAATGTACAAACAGGAGTAAATAGACACTTAATTGTTATTTGACACTACTAAGGAATTACTATTGATAAGATATATAAATGTAATAACTAAATATTTCTTTATAAATTAGAGTTCTACTTTTATTGAGAGATGTATTGAAATAATAATCTAGTTGAGATGTGGGGAATGGGTACTACCTTAGTTTGGGTGGGCTGCTATGTCAAATATCACAAACTGCTTGACCTAAACAACAGGATTTTGTTGTCTCACAGCTTTGGAGTACAGAAGACCAAAATTAAAATATCACCAAGGGAAAGCCTTCTCCAAAGTCTGCAGCCTTCTGGTGATGGCTTTCCAGGAATCCTCTGAAACATGGCAATGTTGTTCCTTGTATCTTCTCTGATTTTGAGTTTCTTGTCCAATTTTCTTTCCTTAGCCAGATTGGATTAAGGTCCAGTTTGACTCAATTTTGCCTTATCCAAATAGGATCTTCAATGACCCTATTTACAAATGACTTCACACACACAGAACTGGGGGTTAGGACTTGAACATATCTTTCTGGGGGATATGATACAGTCCATAAAAGTTGCTTTAGATGAAACAAAATAGGACATATGTTTCTAACTGTTGAAGTTAAGTAATAGTATATGAGGGATCATTACACTCTTCTTTCTTTTGGCTATATTTGAAAATGTACATGATATTTTAAAAAGCAGTAACAACTACCACCACAACAAAAAATATGACTGAAAGCTCTGGAGTCCTTATTGAATCCCTCCTCTTCCTGGAGATACTGATCTTGGCAAGTTGTCTTATTTCTTTCAGTATTTGTTTACTCATCTGACAGGGACATATTTTATAAATTCCTTTCTTATAGTGTTGTCTGAATAATGTGTACTAGCACATAAATCTTTCCACATTGTTGAGTCCATGATAATCACTTAATATGTTATATATTGTATGATTAAGACAATGATTCATATATTATTTTAATTGATCACTGAATTTTTTAGTTAATAATTGCTATCCATCAGGCTATTTTAGAACTT
The DNA here is from genome assembly GCA_004027955.1 of Chaetophractus vellerosus. Taxonomy (NCBI): domain Eukaryota; kingdom Metazoa; phylum Chordata; class Mammalia; order Cingulata; family Chlamyphoridae; genus Chaetophractus; species Chaetophractus vellerosus. The sequence continues at coordinate 16,843 of PVKH010005243.1, forward strand.
GAATTTCATACTTTGGCCATACCTGTTATTTAAATTCACATCTGGCTTTTGACTTCCTGTTTTCCTTAAATAAATATTCAAGATCTAATAATATCCTTAGTGATTTTATTGGTATTAAATTTTCTAAAATATTCAATACCTAAAAAAACAAACTTTGGCCTTCACATTAAAATGATTAATTACCTAATTGCAAAATTATTTTGTTGATAGTTATGTATATTGCCCTACTATTTTGGTATCCAGGAAAAGATAAGTTTTTCATCAACAATTGTATATTTTTGAAAGCTATTTGGATATTTCCCTTTATATGAAGCTTCTAATTTAAATAACTGTTTTGATTTAAAATTTATCAGTGATTTCTTATGGATATTAGCTGATCATTATTAAATAAGTTATTTTTAAAATGTTAACATTTTACAAGTATTTCATTAAAATGTCAATCAAACATTATTGGAGATCTTCTTCCTTAGTCTTTTGTCTTTTTCAACAAATCAATTTTATTGATACATATTAATAAAACATAAATCCATCCAAATCATATAACCAATGTTATTAGTAGAATCATTTAGTTTTGCACTCATTGCTCCAATAATTCTTAGAGCATCTCCACTATTCCAGCAACAATATTACTGAAAAACAAAAACCAAACAAGCATACAAACTCATCTTCTCTATATCTCTATGATTCCCGTGCCATACATAGCTAGTATTGTTTCCTTCTCTCCAGTTTATTTGTCTTTATATTTTGTGAAAAACAGTCATATATGCAATATCATATATATTTATATTTTACATGAGATTTCACTGTGTTCCATAGTCCCAAATTACATTATTAAGCTATCCTTCTAATAATATAAATGCTCTTAGGCTATCCCTTTCAACCACTGTCATACCTACATAATAGCTCTGCTAGTCACAGACAGCATGATGTGCTCTCAATATTTCATTTCATTTAAAAAATTACAATCTTTTAACTGATTCTGCCTGAGTAACCATCTGCTTTACATTTTCTACCCTCATTCTGTTTTCTAGTGACATATATTCTAATTATTAATTCCATAAATTTGCATAATATATTTAGTTCATAATAGCACAATCATATGTGTTTGGCTTGCTTCACTCAAAAAAATATCCTCTAGGTTCACCTATGTTGTCATATGCTTCATGACTCCATTTATTCTTACTGCTGCAAAATATTTCATGTATATACACCAGTTTATTTATCCATTCAACTGTTGATGGACACCTGACTTCTCTCCAACTTTTTGCATTCATGAATAATGCTGCTATGAACATTGCTATTCAGATGTCTATTTGTGTTACTGCTCTCACTTCTTCTGGGCATATACCTAGAAATTGTATTGCCAGGTCACATGGCAAGTCAATATTCAACTTCCATGTCAACTGTGAAACAATCCTCCAAATAGCAGTACCATTTTATATTCCCACCAAGAGTGAATAAGTGTTCCTGTCCATTTATATCCTCTCCAATTACAGTTTTCCATCTTTTTAAGAGACCAGAATGGGGCCAGCTGTAGCTCAATGGAAAGGGCATCAATTTACCACATATGAGGCCCTGGGTTTGGTTCCGGGGTCCTCCTCGAGTGGGCAGACTGACTTGAGAAGACAAGCCACTGTGGGCAGGTCAAGCCATCATGGGCAGGGCAAGCCCCCGAGGGCAAGGCAAGTCACCGTGAGCAAGGGCAAGCCCCTGCAAGCAGACAGGCTGGCCCCCGGTGTGCTGACTTGGCATGTCACCACAGCTGGGGGAGATAAGCAGACAAAGAAGAATGCAAAGATGAGCACAGCAAGAACAAGCAGAAAGGGGGGGAATATGTAATAAATTTTTTAAAAAATCTTAAAAAAAAAGAGACCAGAATAATAGGTGTGAAATATCTCATTGTACTTTTGATTTATATTTCCTTAACACATGTGAGGCTGAATATTTTTCATGTGTTTTTTCACAATTTGTATTTCTTTTTTAGACAAACTTTTTCAAATATTTTGCCCCTGTTTTTAATCAGGTGGTTTGTCTTTTTATTTTTGAGTTGGATGATCTCTGTATATCATCAATAATAAGCCCCTATTGGAAATGTGATTGTGAAATATTTTCTCCCTTTGAGTCAGCTGCCTTTTCACCCTTTTGACAGAGTCCTTTGAGGTGCAAAAGTGTTTAATTTTGAAAATGTTTGTTTTATTTTCTTTAGTTGCTTATGCTTTGGGTGTAAGACTAAAGAAACTACCACCCACCACAAGATCTTGAAGCTGTTTTCCTATATTTTCTTCTAGGAGTTTTACAGTTATGTTTTTATATTCAGGGCCTTAATCCATTTTGAGTTAATTTTTGCATAAGGTGAGAGATAGGGACCCTCTTTTTCTTTTATACATGGCTATCCAGCTCCACCAGCACCATTTGTTGAATAGACTGTTCTGGCCCAGCTGAGTGGGCTTAACAGTCTTGTCAAAAACACTTGACTGTAGATGTGAGATTCTATTTATGATTTCTTGATTCAGTTCCATTGGTCAATGTGTCTGTCTTTAAGTCAGTACAATGCTGGGTTTTTTTTAAGATTTAATTTTATTTATTTATATATCCCTCCCTTGCTGCTTGTGCTCGCTATGTTCATTTGCTTTGTGTTTCTCTGTGTCTGCTTGTCTTCCCCACCATGCTGTTTTTTTACCACTGTACCTAACTAATATTCCTAAAAGTCAAGAATTGAGATTCCTCCAAATTCATTCTTCTTTTTTAAAGACATTTTTGGCAATTTGGGCCTTCTTAACCAACAAAATAAATTTCAATTTTGGGTTTTCAATTTATGCAAAAAAAGGCTGTTGGGATTTTTATTGGGATTGTATTGAATCAGTAAATTGGTTTGGGTAAAAATCACACCTTAATGGTTCTTAGTCTTCCCACACATGAACACAGAATGTCCTTCCATTTATTTAAGTATCTATTGGTTTCTTTTAGCAATGTTTTGTAGTTTTCTGAATACAGTTCCTTTATGTCTTGGGTTAAGTTTATTCCTAAATATTTGACTTTTTAGTTTCTATTACAAATAGAATTTTAGTTTTAATTTCCTGCCCAGATTGCACATCAGTATTGTATAGAAATGCAATTGACTTTTGCATACTAATCTTATATACAACCACTTTACTGAACTAATCTATTTATTCTAGTAGCTTTATTGTGGATTTTTCAGGATTTTCTAGATATCATATCATATCATCCTCAAATAATGAAAGTTTTACTTCTTCTTTTTGTACTTAGGTGCCTTATATTTTATTTTTTTAAACTAGCCTAATTGCTCTAGCTAGAAATTCTAGCATGATACTGAATAATAATGGTCACAGTGGGGACATCTTTGTCTTGTTCCTGATCTCAGCAGGAAAGCTTTCAGTCTCTCAACATTGAGTACAATGCTAGCTGTTAAGGTTTTCATATATTCACATTACCATGTTGAGAAAACTTCCTTGTATTCCTATCTTTTGCTGTTATTTTTTTTTTCAAGGAAGTGTGCTGTATTTTGTCAAATGCTTTATCTGCATCAATGGAGAGAATTATGTGATTTTTTTCTTCTTCAATTTAACAATGTAGTTTATTACACTAATTGACTTTCTTGTATTGAAACACCCTTGCATACTTGGTATAAAACCCACGTGATCTTGGTGTATAATTCTTTTAATGTGTTTTGGGTTCAGTTTGTAAGCATTTTGTTGATGTTTTTTATCTATATTCATTACAGATACTAGTCTGTAATTTTCTTTTCTCATAGTATCTTTTTTATTTTATTTTATTTTATGATTATTTTTTTAGGATACATCAATTTACATAAATGTTACACAGAAATTTTAGGAGTACTCATATGCTCCACCTCCCACACCTCCCACAACCTCCCACATATACATCCTTCATCATTGTATGAGGATGGCAGCACCAACATAACTGACATACAGATAGTGAAACAAAGTTCCCAAACATTGTCCTTGGTCCACATCAAGGTCCACATTTTAGCTCATACTCTTATATAAATTTTGATGACTATCACCCTGTCCTGTGTCCACCACCGCAAGGCAATGGAATACACTTCCACGGGCAAACAAACACCTCCCATTTGATCCACCCCATCCCTCCCCACCCCCCCTAGGGCCCACAATGGCCCCCGGCTCAACTCCTCGGATGACAAGATTCATAGTATCTTTATCTGGTTTTGGTATTAGGGTGATGTTGGATTCATCAAATGTGTTTGGTACCATTCTTTTCAGTTCAATTTTTGGGAGAGCTTGAGCAAGATTGGAATTAGTTCATCTTTGAATGATATTTAGACTTCACTTATGAAGACATCTGGTCCCAGTCTTCATCTTTGGGAGGATTTTTTTTTTTGGTTACATATCCCCCCTTTCTGCTTACTCTTGCTGTGCTCATTTCTCTGCATTCTTCTGTGTCTGCTCTGTCTCCCCTTGTTGTGGTGACATGCCGAGCCAGGTCACCACGCAGGCAGCTCTGCTCCATTTATGGGTGGGTCTGCTTCCTTTCACAGGTGGCTCCACTTCCGTTCACGGGTGGATCTGCTCCATTCGTGGGTGACTTGCCCTGCCTGTGGTGATTTTTTTTTTGCCCTGCCTTCGGCAGCTTGCCCTTCTCAAGGCAGTCTGCCCGCTTTTTGGAGAGGTCCCCAGGAACTGAACCTAGGGCCTGTTTGGGAGATTTTTGATGATGATTGTTTCAATGTCTTCACTTGTCATTTGTCTGATGAGGTATTCTGTTTCTTCTAGGGTCATTGTAGGTCGTTCCTGTGTTTCTAGGAATTTGCCCATCCTTGCCACGTTGCCTAGTTTTTTGCATACAGTTCTTCTTAATATCCTCTTATGACCTCTTTTATTTCTCGGTGGTCAGTAATAACATTGCTGTTTTAAATTTTTATTTTTACTTTTTTGCATCTTCTCTCTTTTTCTTCTTTCTTAGTATAGCTAAGGGTTTGTTGATTTTGTTAATCTTCTCTAAGAACTAACTTTTGGTTTTGTTAATTCTCTCTATTGTTTTTTTATTCTCAATTTCATTTATTTCTGCTCTGATCTTTACTATTTCTTTCTATGAGTTTGGTTTGGGATTAGTTTGCTGATCTTTATCTAGTACCTTCCTGTGTGTGGTTAGATCTTCAAGTTTAGCTCTTTCTCCTTTTTTAATGTGAGCATTGATCACTATAAATTTCCCTCTCAGCACTGCCTTTGTGGTGTCACATAAGTTTTGGTATGTTGTGTTTTCATTTTCATTTGTCTCAAGATAATTACTGAAATCTCTTGCAATTTCTTCCTTTTTTAAAACAATTTACTGAAGTATATCATTCATACATGAACATACATAAACAATAAATGTTCAGTAAATATTGTGAAATTACAAAACAAACATGCATAACATCATACAGGATTCCCACACATCTCCCCCACCACAAATACTTTGCATTATTGTGAAACATTTGTTAACAATTTATGAAAGAGCATCATCAAAGTTTTACTATTAACTATTGTCCATATCTTACTCCCCTATGCATTTTTAAGGATTTATTTATTTAC